>MPGH01000088.1:351934-544577 GCA_001937105.1 Colletotrichum chlorophyti
ATCCAAAGGCTTCCGAATGTCCGGACAACGATGTCTTCTCGACAGCCTCGGCACCCAACCTTGGGAGGCGGCTCTTCAGATCCCGCGCCAACGGCGAATTGAAGTTGTGGGCAACGGCGGGGGTCATCTTTCAGATAAACAACGAGTATTTTCAGCTCACTACTGAGCATACAAACGCGGAACTAGTCGAAGACGACGCCGTCATACTGCCACCCGGAGATGATGCAGATGCACTGTCCATCAACGGAGCTGACGACGAAAGAGAAGAGGACAACAGTTCGGAGGCCAACTTGGACATCTTGAGCTATGGTAGCATCACGCCGGCGCCGAGTTTCGTATCACCAAGCTTTGTTTCCCTGAATCAATCCAGTAGCAGTGACAGGGACAACGGGAGCTCGTACAGCGAAGTTGTCTTTGACCACGACGACTTTGAACCCGTGTTCGAAAAGGGACATTCGGGCACCGACTTCATCACGCCAGGAACATCCTGGGGAACCACCAGCGGCCATGTTTTACCCATTCCTGCACCCCAGTCTGGGCCTCTCGATCAATGTCCGAAGCTTGGGATGCTCTCAAAGATCGGCATCGTTGCTGTTCAAGCCAGCCATGGCCCACAACCTGCCCTCGATTACACAATGGTCGCCATTGCCGAGCCAGGGGTTTCGGATCTGGTCAACAAAATCATTATACCGTTCGAGAGTCGTCAGAAATGTCTCTCCATACGTACAGAGGGCAGGATCGATCACGAAGAAAAACAGGTGGCTCTCGTGGCAGAAGCGGGTGGCACAAAAAAGGGCGCACTCATTCCAGGTACGACCTTGTTCAAGCAGAAAGAGGCCACTACCTTTCAGAGATTACACATTGTTCAGATCGAAGGAGTGCTTATCCAGGGCCATTGTGGAGCTGCTGTCGTTGACTGGAATCCGGCGCCTACTATGGGCACCTCGTAAGAGCATGCCCAGGAACGGGCACAGGCTACATTGTCCCAGCATCGGAGGTCTTCCGTGACCTCGCCTCTAGGGGCATTCGCCATAGACTGGCATCTTCTTAGTTCGCAAGCAAGGCTTTCCACAAGCCTTCCTCGCTGTGTCGCCCGAACAATAACTTCATCGATGAGCCGAACACGTATATTGACGCACCTAGCCGCCATCTGTGTCCACGACTCCCAACACCGCCTCCACCAGAACTGTCCGAGTCCCCTTCGCAACGCCTCAATCCAGACCCTTCACTTCAAAGGTTCTCCAGCGCCTGTCTTTCGAATAGTCTGCCTCCTTGGTCAAGAACTCTCAAGGCCCCAATCGTAGGGAGTGATTTTGACCCAAGCATAGGTTACCGAAACGCCTTTGTTGGGCTGGAGGAGCTCTTTATGAGGCCCGGGGCTTTTGGGAGCAATTTTTCTCGCTTGGTGCTTGCGAGGAACACTTGATACACAAGGTCAGCGAATTGGTTCGCTTTTGTGGCAATGCCACGCTCAGTTCGATGGAAGCTTCGGAAACGCCCTCAGCTTGGCTGGACGACCGAAACCCGGGTAGCGAGCATGAAAGAACGCATAGCGGCTGCGTCACCACTTCCCACCTTCTAAGATTAAATAAGTGCGCCGGTAAGTCAACCTCTCCTGTCTGTCGGAAAGAAAAGATGATTAACCAGTCTAGCACTGCGGAGGAGAAGGGCCTAACAACGCTGCCAGGCGTTTAATGTTGGACACCACCCCCTCAGATATATCTGAGGCTTCAAGTCGATGTCGTACTTTCTGACAAATTGCAGCCACATTCCAGACTTCGATAAGTGGGCAGCACTCGTTCTCGCTACTACATGTCCATGGGGTGAATCCGCCGCTTTAGGCGATGCCATGTACAAGCACTTGACTTTTCAGCCCCATTACGAGGTTTCAATACTGGTCGGTAACTTGCAACACAGCGCATAGCTTCTCTAACTTATGTTCAGTCCAACGGTCTCAGCACTTTTGCCATGTCATTTCACATGCCTTACTTCGCCTGGCGGAACCACGATACACCTAAGATTGACCTCCGCCGCGACACCAGGCACGAACCGCTCCGACAATCAATCGATTTGTCATTCCTCTCACATTCGGACGGCAGTTCCTCTGATGGTGAAGTTACCGGAGTCCTTTACACGAGCCACATCGCCTGTCTTGTCACGGGATACGATCACCTGATGTGGACGGCATACCTCTTTACAGAAACCTGGTTTGATGAAAAAGATAACGATTCTGACGCCAGAATGCTGGCATATGATGCAGACAACGAAGAGCTGTGCCTAGACCCATTGTCCCTCGGAGGTCTTGATGCGGACCGGCCAATATGGGAACCCCGCACCTACTTCATCAGAATCTTGGAAGTTCGGTTGCAACAGGTCGCGGCGGAAACGGCGCAAGTTGTTCGCCAACTCAAGAAAGCTTTGAAATATCAGGTTTGGAATACATTTGAACTTGGAAGCATGAATAAACTGACGATAGGCTTAGTCTTTACGTCATGATACTGCAATATGTCATGGACATACAAAAGGCTGTAACAGCATGCCGCCACTTTTACGGTTGGGTAGTGCTGTCAGACTAATTGCGCAGCTATCTGATGCGATCTCCGGAATTTCTGAGGCCTGGAATCGGTTTGAGGAGCAAGAGTTTCCATTTTACTTTAAAACTGATGAGTTCCGAACGCCAGCAGCCTCCAGAGCATCGGAACTTCAAAACATCCGCAGGGTGATGCATGAAATGGCTGGATTCAAGCGTAGGTTGGAGGCCTTGCGGCGGCTCTGCGAGTCTGAGACCGTACAGGTAGGCACAACTCGCGTCATCGTCGAGAGAGATATAACTGCTTACAATTTGTAGATTCGAACAAGCCTGGAACTGGCAAATGTGCAGAGTGACCAGCATCGGAACGAACTCAGGAAAATCGTGTCCCTTGGTCTTGTAAGTCAACAAGGTAGCAGACCAGCTTGTCATTCTTTACTTACCAGTGATGACTTTCTAGTTTTTCGTCCCCTTGTCATTAAGTACGTCTTTGATTTCGGCAGGCCTCGCCTTCAAGCCATATCCATTGGCCTTTGTTCTATTGGCTCTGATTGCTTCGATGGCTCTGCTGTTGTTCTTGAATTCTCGGAGACTCTTCAGAAGCATTGTCGGGTGGACAGGTCTGATAGTTGGTCGGGATCTAGATTTAACCACTCCAGACGTTCGCGTAGGGGGCGTTGGGTTATTCTTGCCCAGGTGGACCAACATCCCTGTGCAGCACGCTGTTCCCGTTCCTCCCGCGTCTCCTCCTCGAGCTTCGAGGCGCCAGGCACGAGTTTCGATGGTTTAGGAGCGGCGGTTAGAGATCAACACACTCAGACTCCGGTATTCAGAAGACTTTGCAAAGTATTAGAACCGAGCTTGAAACATAGCTCCTCATGATATCAAGACAATTTCGCAGACTGGTGCTGTCAACTCTGATTTACACGTACAAATGAGCAATCTGCGACAATGTACTATTATCAGTCAGACAACTCGATCTTGAAGTTCATCAAAAGGGAAGGGTAGCCGTGACTTTCACATTGTGATTCAAACATTTAAATATAGCAAATCATGATTCACGGGGTGAAGCTCGGCTTGATGTCCTTAAAGAACACTTTTCATAAAATATCAATTGGCTGTTTATAACTCATTGTTTCTCGCTAAATATCATTTTAATTTTTGTTTTTGCCCCCAATCAAGACGTAATTTAGGAAACGAAGTGCAGCGTGCCGTTGTTGTTTCCTATTCTCTCATCCAAGTTGATGGAGCTCCTGACCCATTGGCCGTTGCGAAGCAACTCGGCCTCCAGCCTCTGTCCGCCGTCGAGCAGGCGCGCATCACGGGCGGACGAACCGAAGTTGCCGCCTGAGCTTCCGCCGCCGCCGCCGGGGATCTGGAGGACCTGACCGGGCCAGATCTGGTCAGGGTTGGCGATGTTGTTGTGTCTGGCGATCTCGTCGAACGAGGTGTTAAATCTGCCGGCAATGTTGCGGAGGGTGTCGCCCTGCTGGACGGAGTAGGTCTGGCTGCCACCGCCGCTGCCTCCGGAGGACCAGCGGAAGCTGCCTTGGTCGTTCTCGAGGATTCTGTTGAGGCTGATGGTGCTGGACTGCCACTCGCCGTCGCGTCTCCTGCATGAGGCGTGGAGGTTGTAGTCGCCGTGTGCGTCGAGGCGGATGTCCCGGGAAGAGCCGGTGAAGCCGCCGGCGTAGTTGCCGCTGCGGGGCTTGTCATCTCCGCCGCGGCTCTCGTGGTGGCCGTGGTGGCCGTGGTGGTGCTCCTCGGGGCGGTACTGCTGCTGCTGTTGTTGAAGCTTCTCCTGCTCCTTCTTCTCGTCGCGCTTGTCCTTCCAGTCGGAGATGCCGTCCTGCGTCTTGTGACCCGCGAACGCACCGACAAGAGCACCGACGACGGTGCTGGCCTTGCTGTGGCCGAACTGGCCGCCGATCTTGTGACCGCCGAAAGCGCCCGCGGCACCACCGGCCAGAGCACCGGTCAGACCACGCTCACCGTCCTCGGCTCCAGGACCGCCAGAGCCGGGAGGGCCATCATTGCGGTAGCCTTGGTCGTAGTTGTTCTGGTTCTGGTAGGGAGGAGGCGAGGAGTAGTTCTGGTGTTGGGGAGGCTGTCCGTATCCTTGTTGGCCGCCGTATCCTTGCTGGCCGTGCTGGGAGTATTGCTGATGGGGCTCAGGGCGGCCCTGGGAGTAGTAATCGTTGGCTTCACCGGGGCGGCCTTGGTCATATCCGCCCTGCTGGTAACCTCCCTGCTGTTGGTAACCTCCCTGTTGCTGGTAGCCACCCTGCTGGTAACCACCTTGCTGGTAGCCGCCGTTGTTGTTGTTGCCGTAATAGCTCATAATGGTATAAGTGTTTCAAGTAATCGGGATTCTGACTTCGAATTTGTGTTGATGTTAGATGATGTTGCAGATTAGGGATGCAGAAAATGAACTGGGCTGAATATGCGGGGAAACGAATGGATATATAAACTTCTTTGAGCCTCTCAAAGAATGGGTCGAGGAAGCTTGTGATACATAGAGGTAGCAAGGGGTAGCTAAGAATATTTACACCGCCGCCTTTGTGGGGAGAGGCTTATGAAAGTCTCGACTCAGAGTGTCCGCGCGTGTCCCTCGTTCGGTCCAATCGGGAACACCGCGTCAGGGTTTCCGGTCCACCCGCGCAAGCATAGCCCCGGATATCGGCACGGCTTCTTGGTGTGTAAACGGACGCGGCCGTTTCTGGGCACTCTCGGGCCCCTGCCACGTAGCTTCGTCTGATGGCTTCCGAGAGCTTCTGAGCCAGGCAAACGGAGCTGAAGAGAAGCTGATGGAGCCCCCCAAACGAGGCCCGCCGCAGAGAGAAAGCCCCTGCATATACCAAGCAGCGCCACAATGAGAGAAGAGAGAGTTTCTGAACGTGACTGGCCCCCAACAGGAGAGGCTCAGACGATGGGCAAGACCCCTTTGGACCCCTTGGGATTCTTTCCCCGCACAGTGGCTGAGAGCTCGGGGGGGGTATGGCGTCAGTGGGCATATCCGATCTGCGGATGCTCAGAGCTCTTCATTTGAAAGCAGCTTACGAGCGTGGCGAGGACGAAGGTACAGAAACAAATTATACGTACGCATGACTGCACAGTAGCAGCATGCAATCCTCGGCGACTAAGGGTAACACTTGGAAGAAAATGATCCCGAGCCGAGTTCGAATGCGAGGTCCAACAGCCTGTTCCTTAGAACAGTGCTGAAGAAACCCGATACGGGCATGGGCCGATATAACCCCTTCGGGAGCTCCGTAACGACCGACTACGGATACAGTCTCAGGTAGACCCTGACCCACTACTGTACGCTAACGTCCCCTCGGAGTTCCACTTTCATCTATGATGCGATCATGATCTTCGCCGCCTTCGGCCTCATCTACCGCCGGGCGGATTGAGCCCAATCCGGCACACTCGATCATCGACGCCGAGTGCAACGTACGGTCAGTTATCCTATGAAATGAGAGAAGACGCACATATCTGCATCGGTCGGACAGGCTTTCCAGTGCTCAAGGGCAGGAGTGGTTTGCTCCCTAAGATCATGCTCTGGAGAAATGCACTGCAGGCAGATGACCATCCCACAGTACCTAATATAACAAAATTACAATACTGGGGCTGCTGACAAGAGTCTTTTCCAAACAAATGGCTATGCAGTCAGTAAGATGCCATTGCTCATGACAACTAGTAGGGAAGCTGAACTGATGCCCGATGCGCCCACTACGAGCCCCAGGAGAATTCGGAACAACGTTAGGATAACTGTGTATTATGAGCTGAAGCCGCAGCTTTATCGGCGTTAAAACTGTCACTCATTACTAGCTTGAGAACAAACACAATAAAGCGTCGACAGAATGAACTCGGTCAAGCCACAAACATGACAAATTTTTTTTTTATGTCGACTAACATACCAAGACTCCTAGACTCCGTCTTCATCTGTTTGTCTTCACGACCAGAGTTAACTCAGGCCCAGTGGTATCAAGCCGTACGCTTCCCGAACAATGATCAACGCTTCGAAAAAGTTGCTCATTAAATCCGTTGCACCCATCTTTTCACTGCTTCAAGACCGTTACCAGCCTGTACGATAGTACCCATCCCAAGTTTGATGATGTTGCACATGAGGCTGCTGCGCGTCGATTGGCTGGTATTCAGTTGCATGCCACCCAGTTTGTGCAGGTGGCATTGACGGCGGGGGCATCGTAGACGCTACCGTTATAACCGAATGATGCTTCGTATCGTGTTGTTCCACAGAGAGGAGAGCAACTCCTCCATGCACATTGGAATCGGAGGGCGTGAGGTGCGTCGCATGGTAATCTGCAGGCATGTGGCCCGAAAGACCGTCTTCTAAGCCGACTTGAAGAGTATGTTTGTCAGTGGCTGAACAACTGAAAATGGAAGCCGTTACCTCCGCGCCGTTGCAATCGAACTTACAGATCAAGATGTAGATGAGCTCAGCCACAACAGGTACCCAAGCCGCCAAAGCGAGCACCTGCCCAAACGTCCACTTGTCGTTCTTATCCAGGCCTCCGGCAGCGTTGATAATCTTCTGTCGGAAATGGGTGAAGTATCCCAAGATCCCCCACATGACACAAAGGTTGACCCACGCGACCAGGAGCCGCCAACAACTCCTCCACCTCCTGACCCACGGCTTGTCAACCATGCCCGGAATCTTGAATCCGGTGGTCACGAAAACGGTTATGAGGAGCCAGAGGAGCGGGAGGGCGATGACCAGAAACTGGGTCGCCTTAACGACGTGCCAGTACTGCGATCCGCGCTGGTCACAGTCGAAGTTCTGACGGCCGCTCTTTCGCTCGTCATAGTCGATTTCAGCCCGCGGGGCGAGGTACACCACAGCAGCGCTGAGACCCCATAGAAGGAAGAGGACGGATCGGTGTAGCCACTTCCGGTGGCCGTCGTGCTTGACTAACGCATACAGCAGCATGACTGGGAAGACGGAGAAGTTGGAAGCGATGAGCGCCAGGGCCATTTCGTAGACCGCCTCGCCGGAGGGTAGTTCGGGATTGGGCTGTTTCCGCTCTTGCCTAGATGTAATGCTCGCATAGACTGACGCCACCAGCATGGCAACGGCGATCAGCATGGCGCCACCGAGGAACATGTCCAACGACCCGCGGAAGGAATCCAAGATCCGGCCTCCGAATCCTTGTTTCTTCGTCGATCCAGCACTCTGGTAGATATTCGCGTTGACATGTCGGCGGATTTGATGGATGGTGAAGGCTACGAGGTACATTGTTCCCAGAATGGCTTCAAGATAGTATGATGCCACGACCTAGGAGATGTCAGCCGTTTGCGTCCCGGATCTTATATGTGAACTTGGCCGTAGACGGTCCACTTACACCAATTCCACAGAGATCTTGGTTTCCGGTGTACCCCACTGCTTTACAGAACTGAGCCTGGCATCTTGTCTTTGGATCCGTAAAAACCATTCTGCTGAATCGCGGACTGAAAGCCCAATACGCCGGAGTCGACCCGTTTGCAGGAACCTCAGTGTGGTACATGTTGTAGGTGAACCACAAACCCACTTCGTAGTATGTGGTATTGTACCCCGGAGGCATGGCTGAACCGTAGAGAATCATTGACAACTCAATGCTTATACCGCGGGTTGTCTTCGAGTCTTCCCATGGGTCGGGCTGGAGCATGGCTGCTAACCATCGTCCCCATGCGTCGCAGTTGCTTGTAAAATTGAGCTGCTCCCATTGCAGCCCCCCAGGAACCCACAGGTCCAGATTTTCTGTATCGAATGAACTCATTTTGGTGTCGGCGCCTTGCTATGAGTCTCTTGATGCTTGAGCTGCTTCCGACCACGCCGGTGGGAACCGCGTCGAGTAGACTCGAAGGGAAGATATTGAGAAAAAATCAGGCCGGGAAAAAAACAACTTAACGTAGGGGCATGAAGACCTTCTTAACGCAAGTGTTCTTAAATACTTCGTTTGGCTTTGCTTCCCGGGAAAACAGCCCCCGTCTTACAGCCGCACTTCGGTCTTCGTCGTGGCGCCTAAATAGAAACACAAGCCTTTGAATTTGTCGGTGCAGCTGAACACCATGGCTGAGAGCCAAGACACCAGACGAACGAACCATCACAGCGAAAGTACATTGGTGCCGGCACTAGCGCAAGCCACGATCCCTGTGTGATATGGGGGTTTCCCGATTGTGCTTTGTTTCGATAAGGCTGACACTCACAGCCCCTTAAAGCTGCTGTTTCTCCGAGATAACTTTCGCTGACAGGGGGTTTGATGTGGTGCCCGCCGCAGGTTTGGCGGTTAGAGGCTAGGAATTTGGGTGATGCATCAACGTTCGATCAGGCTTTGGTAGGGATTACCATGGTTAATGAACCCAAGCGTTCAACGCAGGTCCTCACTTTGAAGAAGACGCGTAGATGGCATGACATAGCAGTTTTATTTGGTCTCTTCATGTATGCTCTAGACCTCTGCTGGTTGCAGACCCACGTATCGAACCGGGTGCTGTGTCCTGACGTGTCTGTCCCGGTTGTATTGCCTGGGAAAGCCAATACCTCTGTCCTCGGCGCGCTTACATCCCTTGTAAGGACAAAAGTAGCGTGTGTGACCTGGAACATGCCTATCATTGTGGTGACGACGAAGGTCTTTCGGATATCTGAAAGCTGCGGTGCAGTTTCCTTCATCACACTTGAATGGTTTGGCCTGCTTCACGATGCACCGGCTGCGACGATAAGTTAGGCCATCTATACATTCGTTTGGCAAAGAAACGTGGGCATGCTTACCTCAAGTACTGTCGCTTTGGATGGACGTACCCACACGTCGGGCACTGTAACTCTGCTGCCGTTATGCCGTTGGACTCCTCGGCAGGAGTGGTTGAATCGGGACCCTTCTGGATGTCATGCCCGTTACTGTTTTCCTCGTCAGGTAAGGACAGGTCTGGGGGGCAAGCCCCATTGCTCTCGAACAAAATTGGCACATTGCTGTTCCGCTCTCCACTTTGCTGGCCAGCGGGCTGAAATACGCCCGTGAGACTCCAGTCATAATCTTCAAGTGGCCCGCCACTTCCGGCCTTAACCCACGCGGGATTGACGGTTTCGAGTTCAAGGTGATGTTGATGAAATACTAGACCGGCAGGGCCTTGGGGGTGTGAACTAGAGATGAAAAGCTACCGTAAAGATCTAGAGAAGTCGTGCGCCCGCTGGCAAATGGGAATGACACGAGCAAACAGACAACTGCCAAGAACAGGAAACCCCCGAAAGAGTGTGCGGTTGGCGCGATGAAAACCTTGTGAGAAGGAATGAGTAGCTAAGCACTACGCGTGCCGGCCGTGGGGAAAGGAAACAGAACTAGCAAAAATTCATCGAGAGGCAATGAAGTTATTTTATATGTGCGGAGGCCTGCCACAGCCGCTGTGTAGGCCCCTCAAACTTCAAATCAGGCGGTGGCCGTTTTCCATTGGCTTCAAAGTGGTAGGCCTCAACTCAATCTTTGCAACCCCTTTCATCATCTGTAGCTCCAAACTCACTTCTTGTAGGCCTGATCTGATTTATGGCATCCAATCATAATCATGCTATGATGCTCTCCGAGCGCTCCTGTAGAAAGATTTTAGAGTATGAGTGCCGTCGTTTCTGGGAGCCAGTTATGCACTCAACATCTTGACCATACAAACCTGATACGAGCTGTGTTGCTCTCAACCAGCCCTGTCCAAATAGTTGCTCTTTTCTGTTGCGATGGGTTACCCCAGCTCCTACAAGGCCCAATGGCTCCAACGATGTGAGCACAATGTAAGGCTTCTACGTTCACTATGCGAGCCAAACCCACCAAAGCAGTCTCCAAATTGCACAAAACGGAAGACGAAGCAACGGAGCAAGATGCCCTAATGCATCGTCAATTTGCCATTTATTCATGTATCCATTAGCAACAATGGCCAGCCCTCGCTAGACCAGTATAACTTCACGTCGAAGAACCATCGTTGCAATTTGCAGGTTCTTCGGGTTCAGTATGTACCAGAACGACCCAACCCAGCAATGCCGTTGGAGAGTAAACCGGAAGCGCCTTGGCAGGGTGTTTTACCTTTTGAGATGTGGCTTTGATCGTGTCTACCTGCTCGGAATAATTGCCTATTTGTGGCCACCCATCCGAAAATAGCATGGCTAGTATAACCTCATCTGACCCAGTCGTCTGCGAACACTGTGAGCCTTTGCCGCAGAGGAACTATTCAGCCCACAAACCCGTCTCCGGCGCGCCCCGGGGCAGCTACACTAGCTTTGGGGACTTGTGGTGGCTGAAAGGACGAGGGGGGAATTTCTCCCCAGCGCCACATCGCGTGACTAAATCAGCCTGGAAGCCCGCTCGTTGAACCGGTATAGGCGTCGGAGCGTATGATCGCGATCACAGTGGCCCCTTTCGACGTCGGAGCCCAATTCTGCCTACCAAGTCTGCCTACGCTACCATGGCTGAACGTTGGCTGCAGTGATGAGCGGCCTCCACTAAGCTGTTGTGCGTGGCTAAGAGATGGCTTGTCGTTTTGAACCTAACACTTGATGTGATGACGGGCAAGGCTTTGGATTGCGGGGATACTCTGTTGTCTCAAACCGTCATCGGTTGGTGATTCTTGGCATTACTGTGGCTGATAGGCGGTCACTTCCGCCCGTGACCAGCCCCGCGGACACGCGTATATTGTAGTTCATATCCAGTTGCATTTCATTTGATAAATCTCAGTTGCCATGGGGATCAATAATATGACAGTACTCATGTTCTCTGGCTCGCAAATCTCTAGAATATTGAGATCTAGACAACGTCCGTACTTATTCTGATAAAGCGCAAAAGCAGTGTTCGGAGATAGAAGCAATGAATGCTCGTCTAGAGCAGTCATCCATCCCTCCCCTCTGTCGTAAGTCGACGGTGTAATGGCAGCAGCCACGAGTACGGCGGTGTTGAATGCAATGGCTCTCATCCATAGGACCGGGGAGTACGGACGTGAGCAGCTGCTTGATGACGCTCAGCCCATTGAAGCCAAACTATTAACTAACTGGTCGATAAGACAATTCTCCTTGTGTCCAAAAAACAACGTCGTTTTGATCAGCGTCATTCACCCAAGAAAAAAAAAAAAGACGCAATAACCTGCAATCGAAACAAAGACACATTGGCTCACTGGTTCTCTAAGGACGGTCGGAAGCTGTTTGTCGGGTCATTCACTTCAACACTTTTGTTCTTCGACATCGGTACAATAGCCCTACTTTCATGAGACAATGACCGCCTTGCGACCGTTGAATTTGATCAGCCAGTTGAATTGATGTGAGGAGGGTCTTCTTCTACTCAAGAGGCTCAATTGCGCGGGAATCGAATGGTTTATATATACTTGTCCACGTTGGTTGATCTTCTAGGGTACCTTTCTATCACCATTCACAACAGGCGGGAAACCATCTCTCTCACTGAAGCTTCCAGACCCATCTCTAAGCCTGATTTCCTGCCGCCAGGACACCAACTTTCCCGTCAACATCTTCCAACATGGCACCTCACTCTGACCGTTGCAACGCCGCTGCCGCTGCCAAGGCGGAGCGCCTCTCCCGTCAGCTTTCAAAGTCTTCTCGTTCGACCCCCAATGAGGAGGCCAAGACTTTCAAGTCCGACATGAAGCCCGAGGATCCGATCCCGGAAGAGCCTAAGCCCAAGGATTCTCACCTCCCTCGCAACAACACCGTCGCATTTTCTGACGTCTATCTGCAATCTGCGGTTGGTCAGCCCTCTCTACAACGCTCAAACTCGCTCGGTAACGGCCGTGTGAAGCAGCTGGTGGCTGATTATGAGGCACGATCCCGTCGTGCTGAGGAGTTGAACCAAGAGGCCGCCCGAAACAAGCATGAGGCTGCCCTCAAGGATGAAAAAACCGTTGTCGCCAGCGAGCCTAAGGAAAAGGGCGATGCTGATGCTGAAATCAATGATGATGAATGGATCAAAGTTGTTGATGCTGACCTAGATTAGACTGGCTCATAGTTACAGGGTGGCTAGTTGTAATGAAGATTGAATCTCCATAAATCTTACAGCTGTCAAAGATACCGTAGTCTAGTATAAGTCTTCCCTTGTACTCAACTCTCGCTCTTTTCGTCGAAACATGTCATCACTGGATCTAGTCACTGAAGTTATACAGGGCTTGTTTTCCATTATTTGCCAACATTGTTCATCGCGGTTTCTTGCCCGACCTAAACAGTTTTTTGCCAACACTTCCTTATCGTTTCCCTTGTTTAACTGTCGAAGGTAGGTAGCCATGAATGGAACCGTCTTCAAGCTCCCAAGCTCAGTTTTGCAAACCGCCCTATCCTACCCATCCGGTTCAATGAACCTTCACCAGATGTTTCGCGCAGGAGATGTATCTGTCAAACCGAACCTCCCCGTTGTCAGCTGCTCCCGTCAGTCCAGGTATTCAGATTCTTCAACTATTTGCCACATGCATCTTGAGTCGTTATTAATGCTTTATGGTTTGTTCACAAAGAAAGGCTATTAAGAAGCCAGCGACCAAGACAATGTTTGGTACAAGTATAACATTGCCCATTGTTCATTCACAGCATAACTGCACCTTGTTACTTGTAAAGAATCTTAAGTTCTGGAAGAGTCCAACCCCAATGTCTTGTAATAACACGTCTGAGGAAGGCGTAAGCGTTAATAATACAGAATTCGGCGACACGCTCACCAGCAGTTGCTCACTCTTTCAAACCAGCAACAGCTCATATAGTTATCATACCAAAGACCAAAACACACATGTTGGCAACCAAGGCCAGCCCCTCTCAGGTTACATCGCCGTCTCTCCATTTCCCAACTACACCCACACCGGGCTACCAGACGCATCTGTTATTCTGAAATGGAGAAGAACAAGATGACCTTTTTGGACACGGGTGATGATCACGACAGCAACCACGAACTCCAACGTCCTTCAGAGCAAACCGAGACTCCAAGGTCGAGTGATGAATCGGAAAATACGAATGAATGTAGATCTCCAATCTCATTGAATTGGTCAGTCATTGAGGGCTCGGAAACATCGTTCGACTTCACGTCTGAGTTTGATCTCACTGAGGATGCGACAATCATGTCCATCAGCTCCGAAGATACTCTTTTTCACGTCGAACGCTTCCTTACCCTGTCTATGGTCCAACGTGGCAACAGTGTCACATATCAAGCACCTGACCAAACAACAGGTGTCTCCCTTGTGACCACAACTTCTTCCTCCAACTGGCCGACAGTCTCTGACACCCTGGGCTATACAAACGCACTCGACTACTTCCTCGCAATGGACTTCACCTCTCCCACCATCCGCTTGCCGCTCACGAGAGAGGCATTGGCCCTTCATTGTGAATCCCAGAAGTCATCATCTCCGGCAAAGTCCAACAAGTGCACTAGACAACTGTCGCCTATCATGCCTAGATCAAAGATTCTACCTCCCAATCGTGTTCATGAGGGCCACTACAAGCTTCTCCTCCGTCGCCGTGGCATTCAAGCCGGTTATCGGCGCCGTGACCTCCTGATTCGTAGCGGCGATCAACCGGATGTTGAGTGGCGCTGGTGCGGTTTCTCTCGCTGCAAGAAGTCGGCCTGCCGCTTTGCCAAAAGCACCATCGAGAGTCATTTATTCCTCGCCGCTGACACGGGCAGGGCTTGTGAGGTTTTGAAATTGTTTCTCGACGCTTTTCACAACATAGACTTAGGGGATAAACAAACGGAGACTCACACACTCGTCTCATTCTCAACGTCTCCACCCATCTCGCGGGCCGTCAGCGACTACCTAGCCCTCTTAATCGATCAGAATAGGACTCTGACAAGGGGGGGCGTGTGGTTCGACAGCGACTTTGAAGTCGCGGCATATAAATTCGAGCGCTTGGTGAAAAGTGTCGTGACTGTGGAATCCGCAGAGGAGCAGGCAAGTTTGCACGACGAAATAGGGTTCGGGGACTATGACTGGCAGATCATGGCACCGGATCAGCTGATGCTCTGCTTTATGATGCGAGCCGAGGCCTGGAGACGAAGGCAAGTTTCAAAGGGTTACCCGTGGTATTGGAATATAAAGGACTTCATGACGATTCTCGGGGTCGTTCTTTCCACATATCGACAGGCATACAACAGAAGCCTTATTTTGTTCAGAAGCCAGGACCAGAAGGCGCAGGACAAGGCTTGGACGGTTTGGTGGAATCGACACCGACCTTGGACGGACTGTAAGGTTTCTATGCTAACCGACATTGAAAATTCAGACATGGACGGCATGAATAAGGCCGCAGTTAGAGAAGGATTGGACATCAGCCAACCTGAACCTATTGCTTATGAGGGGTTTGGTCAGTACACTGCACACTGGTGGCCTAGTCGACCGAGGGCTGCTGGGCGAGATGCATCAATCAATCATTGAATTTGACAGCAGTGCTTATCCACGAGGCGAAGTGCATGGTTAGCTCATCTCATTTTAAGTGACATTTAACAGAACTTCCAAGGAGTTTGGCGTGTGTATCTGCGTCTCTGGGGTCGGTTGCTTGCACATATGTAGAGAAGGCAGTCAGATGTCCACATTGGTATTCGAACTATCTACAATTGCTCCATCTGTTGGCTTACACTTATATTTCGTTTAGATGGGGTTCATGTATGCTTCCCTGCTGGTAACATCAATACTGAACGTTAGATGTATTCCCAAACAGACTGAATCAAACTTTATATTTCCTGCGGGACTTAACTTGTAATGACATACTGAGACCTTGGCACAGCAAGATGACAGGTAGTGACATTATTCTACAGATCCTTTAGCTCTGACGAATACAAGATACCTAATCAAAGACAGTCTTTTCTCAGTGTGAGGAATATTACTTGACCTGGAGCCCCTTTCAGGAGAAGCCTCTGGCCTCCTCATCTCTTTGAAGGATGAAAGTATGATCATGTTCATTTCGATGCAGTCGTATCCAGTAAGGCGGAATCTTTTGGCTTTGCTCTGTCTTTCTGGTTGCCTTGAACAGTCACTCAGCCGCGATGACAAGTGTTGAGCCTCACTTACCACTCACGTCGCGGACCCCGTATGCCCTCTCACCAGCCGCCACGAAGAAGATAAATAACAAACCAGATTCGAGCTGAAAAAAATAATTAGAACCTTTCTCCTACTCTCCTTCTTCTCGTGGTTCAATTCAGAAAAAAGGAAAATTCGCGAAATTCGCGATTTTGTAACCTCATTTTCGGCCCCATTTGAAGGATCAAGTCTCCTCCTGAATCTGAACCAGCTCACCATGGAGTCTTCCGCCTCTTCCTCTTCCTCCTCAGCACAAGGCGGCAAAGCCTCAGGCAGAATCTAGAATGGCCGATTTCCTCCTCCTTTCACCTTGCCTCGCGCGAACAACCTCGATACCCACAACAGCAGTCAGTCCCCGGGTGGCACCTCAAAGGCCAGCCTCCTTCTCGCCGCGGTTCTGCTCATCATCCAGCATTTTCTCAATTCTCTCACTCTCATCGCATCATTCTTCATTTCTCTTTTCGTAAAGCCCGAGAAGTCGCTCAAGGGGATCACCATGCCGCCCCAGCAGCTCTACAAGGCGTCGGGACGGCCTCACAACGTCCCCAAAGACCTCCAGCACTTCCTCCACGCCCTTAATGGGTCCAAAGATGCGGTACTGATTCTGACAACTCTCTCCGTTCCCCCCTTCTTCCCATTTCTTTCGCTTGATTATTCACAACTGTCGCTAACGAATATTCATGGGAAAGGTTGAAGTGATGAAGAACGGTAAGGTCCCTGAATATATCCTTTCGGCCCTCCGCCAGGACGATTACATCTACTTCCAAGCGGACCTCCCCGAGTACTTCGACCGGAGTGTTCGCTACGATAGACAGGGCGGCGACCCCATCGATCGCTGCTTTGCGGCACTCCCCATCCCGGAAGAGGATGATCGGGGTCAACAGAACTTCGCCCAGGTCTCGGAGTATAATCGCCGCTTCGTTCTTGCTCTGTGGCCTCTCGCCAACTCAGACGTTGAGGAGCTCGTCAACAAATCCAAAGACTCAAAGGCCGGCATGTTTTGGGTGACCGCCCGTCATGCGTTTGCTCTTGGAGATCGGTCCGACATGTCGATCCGGTGTTTCTTCTCTCAGATCCTTGGCCAGCTCGTCAATGTGGGCGAGATTCCTATTAACCATGCCGAAATAGCTGAACCAGTCATTCACGAGAACTGCACCCCCAAATGCTCCGATCCTTGCTTCCTCAAGGGTGTCATCAACAAGCAATCCTGGGTTCGCTATACTCAGTGGGTTGTTCGCGGCAGAAAGGACGCAGGGTCTGAGTTCCAGAGACGCCAGGACCAGGCAAAGAACAACAATGTCAACGACACTCTCGGCCTCGATGAGTGCGCCAATTGTGGCGCCAAGCGTGCCGAGAAAGGATTGGTGAAGTGTGCCGGTTGCTTCGCTTGCTACCTCCCTCATCTCCGACGCCTTTACTGCTCCGTCGAGTGCTCCAAGGCCGGCTGGACCAACGGCCATGGCAAACAATGCAAAAGCCACCTGCGTTTCTTCCGCGCTCTCCATATTTTCAAAGAAATCGCAGATATGTACATGAAGGCAACCTACACTGGAATGTTCACCGACGCGGAGGAGCTTGAGAAGGCAGGCCAGGGCAACGCCGAAGGCGTGTCTCGCAGCATCGTCTCCCCGGCCGTGTTCTCAGCTGGACACTGGGCTGGCAAGCTAGTCTTCCCGGATGCTAACAAGTTCGATCTTTCGAAGAAGCTGATCGCCGAAGACCGCAAGATGCTTGCCTGGGATGCCAGTAACAACCTCTACTACCACTTGCAGCGCGTTGTGTACCACACCATTGGCCGTGAGTCCTTTCTCTAAATTTAGAACCTTGTCACACTACAAAGTCACCATGCCGTAGTAATTCGTTGTCAACTGACTCTGATAGACTTTTGCGACACCATCATCGAGAAGCAAGTCTTTGTGCGGAATGCCAACAACGTCGCCGTGCTCGGAAGCGACTATTACCGCGAGATCAAATGGCACGAGATGTTCAAGGGCAAAGACCCGATGTTCTGGCCTCACCCAGTCCTGGAGTGCCATCTGAGGGATTCCCCTTTGGAAGAAACCTTCATCATCGACCTTCTCGGCCACCGGTACGGCTTTACTGAGATCGCGCTTCCTGCGAATGTGTTCGCCAAGACGCGAGAGGTTTCTTGCGTAGGTGCGCGCAATCTCCAGGACATGGAAGCCCACTGGTTCCCTGACTGTCAGAAGGGTCTCATTGCTGCCCGCGACATGGTTGCGCGAGTCTGGTGCACCCGCCTCTGCAGGTTCATGCGCAATGAGATGCCCGACCGACCGGCTCCTTGGGATCTGGCTTACTTGAAGGAACCAGTGTGGAAGAAGGAACATCGCCAAATCTTTGGAGCAACGGAGAAGATCTTCCAGGACGTAACTAACGAGATTCGCGAATTGGGACGACACCGTCAGTACCTCATGCCCGACGGCATCCCCTACGGTGAAAAGTACCGTATCGGAGTGACCAACAGCGCAGCGGAAATCGAGATTTACAATGACATCTGGCTGTCCGAGCGCGCATACGACATCCTTATCGGAAAGGAGCCGATGGAGGAGCGGACGAAGAGAACGCCCGGCGACGAAAACATGCACCTTCTCAAGCTCTGGACCATCAGCCTCAGAGAGGTCGGTAACAGGCAGCCCTACGATGCCGTGGCGATGCTCGGCGCCGTCGCCAAGCAATACACCATCAGCGGCGCGAAGTACTCGAAGAAGGAGTTCGATGCTCAGGAGAAGGCCTTGCTTCACTGGTGCGGCGTAAAGGAGGCTGACGCAGGCCGCATCCGCGACAAGATGCAAGAGGTCGCTGCCAAGTTGAGGGAGATGAATCTGATGAAGCCGGAGATCTTCCAGCATCTCCAGACTGGAGACGGCGTGATGACCTACCTGATGGGAATGAAAGCAGAGCAGTGTCTTGCTTGGCTGAACAGTGGTGTCATCGTCACGGAGGCTGAATTTTGGGATGCGTGGAACAATTCAAAGGTCAGCCTCGCTGAACTCGGACAGGTTGGCAAACAGGACAGCCTCAACTTGGACGGCACCGACTCGGATAGCAGCGACTCGGAAGAATGGGACAGCAACAAGCTGATTAGCGACATGATGCTCACGGAAGCCGATTTCTGGGACGCCCACCGGGAGCTGAAGACGAGCCTCGCCGCTCGCAACCAAGTTGGCGAGCAGGACGGCAATGAAGAACAAAACGAGGGCGGAGAACATCACAGCAACGGGCAGGACGCCAACAATGACGCGACTGACGACATCGACAACGCAGGTGGAAACGGCACAAGCGACGACAAGGCTAAGGCCAAGACCAAGAAGGCTAAGAAGGCTAAGAAGAACAAGAGGAAGAAGAAGAAGATGTAAGGCCATCCGTCTTGAGGCCACCTCAGAAGCTTGTCATACAGATGGTTTTTCTAAGGACTAATGACGGGTTCATTTACGGAACTGCCAAAGGGCGAAACAAGGGTCTCGATCAGTGGTGGCGAGAGAGGGTTTACTGAGACGATGGTCCTGATCCGGGCCTGGAATCGTCATCATCTTGTAGCGTAAGTCTCAGCTCGAGGTTCGTGATAACTATGAGCCAAAAGGTAGTTAATGAGCACTCATCTCATCTAAAATATCAATCTCACCGAATGTGGATGTGAACATTCAGTCAGTCATATAACGTAGATGAAATGATTGGTCAATTCTGTTTTGTGGTTTTGTGTCGACGCCGTGCACGGACCATCTGAAATTTGTCCGATTGCACGGGTCGAAGCTCGGGAGCTCCATCCAACTTTTTCCCATCCCCAGGCGAATCCTCATCGACTGGCAGGACTCATTTTTGCCCACCAGACAAGTGTGTCTCCCTTGAACATGAAATCTCTCTGCCGTGCCCGACTAACAACCGCCCTCAGGATGCCTCCTCGGTTACCACAACAGGCCGCGCGCGCCCTGCGCAGGCTGGCGACCCCGTCCACCTCCTCGCCGATCACACGGTACATCAGCACCTCTTCCACCTACCTCGCAGCACCCGCCGCCGCTTCAAGCGTCGCCGCCCTCCGTCTGCCGGCCGACTACGTCCCTCCCACGAAACCCCCCTCCGCCCGCCCGCCCGAAACGCGCAAGTCGCAGCTCATCAGAACCTACACCTCCCTCCTCCGCACGACGCCCCTGATCCTCTTCTTCCAGCACAGCAACATCACCGCCGACGAGTGGTCCGCCCTCCGCCGCGAGCTGAACGCCTCTCTCGCCGCCGCCGTGCCCGAAGGCACCCCCGCCGCTGTCGACGGCCGCGACATTCACCTTCAGGTCCTGCGCACGCGCATGTTCAACGTCGCCCTCAAGCTGGCCGAGTTCTACGACCCCGAGGCCGCAAAGGCCCTCCCCGGCGTGCAGACGGGTACCAAGGGCCCCCTCGTCCACGACCTCAGCGCCGCCGCCTACGAGTCGATGAAGAACCTCGAGGTCCCCGAGGACTCGGCCTACGCGCAGATCGCCCCCCTGCTCTGCGGGCCCACGGCCGCCCTCGTCTTCCCGGCCGTTTCGCCCGCGCACCTCGCCGCCGCGCTGAGAATCCTCGCCCCCAGCGCGCCGCAGTTCCCCGCCCCGACGCGCAAGAAGAACCCGGGCTACTACGACCCGCTGTGCCAGAGCGCGCTGCAGAAGTTGCTGCTTGTCGGCGGACGCATCGAGGGTGATGTGTTCGATGTCGAGGGCGTCAAGTGGGTTGGCGGCATCGAGGGCGGCCTTGACGGGCTCAGGGCGCAGCTCGTGTACCTGCTCCAGGGCGCCGGCTTGGGTCTCACCACGGCGCTCGAGGCCGGCAGCAAGAGCTTGTGGCTGGCGTTGGAGGGACGGAGGACACAGTTGGAGGACGAGGGCAAGGAGGAGAAGAAGAGCGAGTAAAGAGGCGGCTGGGATGTATGATAGTGCTGTACAAGTCTGTATTATCACGGGATACGGATCTCTACTATAGAGCTGAATATTTTGTTCATGGCAAACGTCCTCCGTAGGAATTTTCGTGTCGCTGAATCCAAGTAGTATGACATGGGCCATACTGGATGATCAAATCAGGCTGTCTCGTCACGATTTGCGCTTTGTAACACGCAAGACCTCTAGGTTGTCCCGAGCCGTATGGTTCATTTCTCTCATCCAAAGAGGGAAGTTGTATTCGTCCATAGGCCACGCCGTTTTGAGACAGCTTACTTCTAGCAGGCACGGATGTCAATTAAAACACAAGTTCGTCACCGAAAAACACATAAACTGATTCATTGTCAATTGCAAGCCTCCCACGATACATAATCGAGGGCGTCGTCCTCGGTGAGAGAGCAGCGGGTGTAGGGTGACGTGAGGTTTCGCTGCCGACGGAGGACCCGATCAACAGGCCGGTACTATGTACAATGCGGGGCGGGAGCCACTAGCATGATCACTGCGGATGAGCCAACCGCGACATGCATGAACTGATTGCGGCACAGGAGCGGAAAGAGACCCTTAATTAAGCTCAAGGCGCGGGCCCCATTTGGTGCTACAGTGATAACGACAGCTTGACACGCCAGTGCATTGCGCGTTTCTGAGCTCTGCACATCATCCAGCTGACGTACCTACCACGATTTCCCGTCTCCAAGACGACATCACAACAAGTCTCTCTCAACAACGACAACAACGGCGGCATTCTCATCAGCAACAGCGAAGACTTCCGTCGCAACCTCGAATCTTCCTTTCTTTTGCGACGCCCCAGCTCTCGCGGACCCGTCCCGAACCCTGACTACGAAGCAACAACAACCATGGACTTTGCTCCCTACCAGTCCTCCCCTCCCGAGCGCGAGAGAGCCCTCTCCCCTCCCCTCGCATCGCCGCGCGCCTCGGCCGACTTCCGAAGACCATTCTCGCCGTACAACCAGCCGTCACCGCCGCCTCTGCAACATCCCCAACCCCAGCGCGGCTGGCAGCCGAATCTGCCCGGGTCGTACCCGACGGCGGACGCACACAGGGAGGGCGTGAGCGAGTTCGACACGAGCCTGGGAATCCGGTTGGACTACGAGGCGTCGCTGGCGTACCTGGCCTTCCCGCCGCTTGGCGCGATCTTGTTGTTGATCGCCGAGCGCAACAGTGATTATGTGAGGTACGTGGTCCTGGGAACTTTAGCCCTCTTATCTGGGACCCCTTATCTGGGACCGTAGAGGCTTGCGATGGCAAGAATATGTGGTTTCAGTCAACGTGCTTGATTCGATTTGTGTTACCCTTAGTTTTCGCTGACCCAATGGCAGATTCCACGCATGGCAATCCGCCCTGCTCTTCACGGCCGTCATGGTGTTTCACTTGGTCTTCCTCTCGTGGTCCAAGTTTCTGAGCTGGTTCTTTTTCATCGGTGATCTTTTCGTCATTGTATGGTTGGCGTTGAAGGCGTATCAAGACGCGGACACGCTGGACAGGTACGTTGGCTTGATAGGGCATCGGTGTTACAGAGCTCCCACTTACAGGCCATAGGTTCGAGGTTCCCATCATCGGATCGCTGGCCAGTCGCATCCTGGATGATGAATGATTCAATGACGTGATGTAAAAGATTCGGACGGCATGGCACAAGACAGTGGAGAAGCGCGACTTAATGAACGTTGTGGCGCATGTCATATATACCCTTGTTTGATCAGATGGGAAATAAGAGATGGGAGACGAGACGAGAGACAGGAGAGTCAGGAAGATGTTAAGCATGTCGGTCTAGATCTTGCGTCCAGCGACTTTGGAGTGGACATATCATTTTTTTTTTCTTTTTAGAGGATTCGACATTTTATGCATTGTTCCTGGTGTAGGACTGCCCTGGTAAAAAGACATATCACCGTTGGGAAATATCCAACTTAGCAAGTTCACGCTCATCTCGTGCTTAACCTGGGTAATGCTCGCCTGGCCGGCGGCAAGGTGACCGTGAAGACGATGCATCTACCGTGTTACGCCGCAATTTACACTGTAACCGGATCCGGTTGGACTTTCCTCCTAGCGCAAGTTCCTCATATCGGCTGAGACGGCCAATTGGATAGGCCTGGGCGCACAGGGCAACACTGTGGCCCGGCCAGACCAGGCTGATTACGCGACTGTTGCTTGCCTTGAGATCCAGCTCGACCTTGGAGCCTCGCTACCGTCCTCCACTGTACCTCTCTCATCAACGCAGCTCCGAAGCTGTCCCTTTCCGATCCCCATCGCCAACCCAACCACGAGAAAGAACAAAAACGGCCCCTACCCTCAACCACCCATCGCCCTACTTTATTTCGACAGCTTGGAACGCAGAAAGGGCGATTGTTTCCTTAACGACTACGTACCGTTTTTAATATCCTCCCGGTCTCACACACCCCGCCACCATGTCGACCCTTGAAGAGCTCGACGATCTCGATCGTCAGGACAAGAACGACAGGAGAGACGATGGCGACAAGGACAAGGACAATAAGAAGAAGCCCAGTGGCGAGGGTGATGCGGAAATGAAGGATGCCGAGGAGGAGGACGACATCCTGGACGACGAGATCCTTAACCTGAGCACCCAGGACATCCAAACCCGCAAACGCCTGCTCGAGAACGACTCCAGAATCATGCGCAGCGAGCTGCAACGGCTGACCCACGAGAAGGCCACCATGGGAGAGAAGATTAAGGAGAATCTTGATAAGATTGCTAACAATCGGTATGCCCCTCCATCTCCCATCCCGCCAGCGATGACGAAATGAACGACTGACAGCTCCACTTCACCAGCCAATTACCCTACCTCGTCGGTAACGTCGTTGAACTTCTCGATCTCGACCCTACCGCCGAGTCGTCGGAAGAAGGTGCCAACATCGACCTGGACGCCACCCGCGTGGGCAAGTCCGCAGTCATCAAGACGTCGACGAGACAAACCATCTTCCTGCCACTCATCGGTCTGGTCGACCCCACGACCCTGAAGCCCGGTGACCTTATCGGAGTCAACAAGGATTCCTACCTCATCCTGGACACTCTGCCTGCCGAATATGACAGTAGAGTCAAGGCCATGGAGGTCGACGAGAAGCCGACAGAGAAGTACACGGATGTTGGTGGTCTGGACAAGCAGATTGAGGAGCTGGTCGAGGCCATCGTCTGGCCCATGAAGGAGGCCGAGCGCTTCAAGAAGATTGGTATCAAGGCGCCAAAGGGTAAGTTTACTGGGAACACTTGTTTCACGGCGAGATCCTGACGATTCGCACAGGCGCCCTCATGTATGGCCCCCCGGGAACCGGAAAGACGCTACTGGCTCGAGCCTGTGCGGCGCAAACGGATGCCACCTTCCTCAAGCTGGCAGGACCTCAGCTTGTCCAGATGTTCATAGGTGATGGTGCCAAGCTTGTGCGCGACTGCTTCGCTCTTGCCAAGGAGAAGGCCCCCGCCATCATCTTCATCGATGAGCTGGACGCCGTCGGCACGAAGCGTTTCGACAGCGAGAAGAGCGGTGACAGAGAAGTGCAGCGAACCATGCTTGAGCTTCTCAACCAACTTGACGGCTTTGCGTCAGACGACCGCATCAAGGTGTTGGCCGCGACGAACCGAGTCGACGTTTTGGACCCCGCCCTGCTCCGTTCTGGTCGTCTCGACCGAAAGATCGAGTTCCCTCTGCCTAACGAGGAGGCCCGAGCCCAGATTCTCAAGATCCATTCCCGCAAGATGAAGGTTGACCCCGCCGTCAACTGGAATGAGCTGGCGCGCAGCACGGATGAGTTTGGAGGTGCCATGCTGAAGGCCGTCTGCGTGGAAGCCGGCATGATTGCCCTGCGGATGGGCAAGAACAAGATCAGCCACGAGCACTACGTGGATGCCATTGCCGAGGTGCAGGCCAAGAAGAAGGACGTGAGTAGTCGCCGTATATGCCTGCTCTTATCACTCGTACTGACACCTAGCAGACCGTCAACTTCTACGCATAATCCATTCAAGCGCGGGGCGATGCCGCTGGGTATCTGGGGTTGTTTCTTCTGGCGGGAACTGGAAAGCATAGAGGAGTCGAATGCGATAGACAACAACATTGTACGATTACCACGGACACTCGAGCGGCCCTATAGGAATGGAAAACTGGGTTGGCGAGAGCCTTGGTTCCTTTGTGACCCGTGACGCATCTTACTGCCATCCCTAGGTTCGGGTTGGCTTTCCCAGATGGGATGACGACACACGTGAAGTACAGCTGTAGTCGAGAGGACAAGGGCGCAAAGCGTTCTTGCATCCGTCGACGAAATCACCCTCAGCCAAACGCTGAAACCGTTCTGAACAGGTACCAACGTTGGCTTTACCGTACTCTGATGACGATCCTGTTCCGATGAATATCGAGTGAAGACCCTCCAAACGTAGAATCACCAATTTGGGTGTTGAGGCAACTCGCGACCGTTGAAGCGACCAGACGGGCCGTCCCCGTCCTCTCGACTCCCGTTCGCCGCCGTCCTCACCGACTGACGCTCGCTGTCGCAGAGTCGTGTCCTGGTGAACCGCCATCTCCATATTGTGCTGTCGCAAAGTTGCTGGGAGAGCACCAACACGAACCGGAACCCGCGCCCGAGCGGCCGCTAGGTCCGTTGCTGGACTCCCCTGACGATNGGCACCGGGAGCACCACCGCGTATCTAGGAGTGAGCTCACTTGGAGGCTCTATGAACGGAGCGGTTCTGTCGTTGGGACGCTAGGGAAACGAGGTCAAATTATTACGCCCAGAGTTCTCTCCCTCTCAAATGATCATGAGTAAGCTTTGGAAGTTTTTTCGGGACAGTTTTGTTCGACACATCTCCTTTTTTGGGGTTTCCAATGATTCCGTCGCCCCGCTGGATGTCTCTCCTTGAACCCAAGCGTAGTTCTACTGTGGTAAGGTATGTTCTCTCTATCTTCTGTCGAACACTTGATTTCGTTGCACCACCATCTTCCTAATATCACTTCTTACAATAAACTCACTGACGGGCATGGCCTCGTCATTATGAAATGAAGTGAGACATTGTGTTAATCAAAATCGACTCAATCAAAACGCTCAATCTCATTCATCTTCGTGATGCTCATTCCTGGGTAAAAAAAATACTATACAGCAAACCACCTAAAGCCACGCCCATTCCAAGTACCAAATCATTCGTAAAAGCAAATGAGGGAACCCTCGGGTTTTTTTCATCCGTTGTAAAGGCTGTAGACAATTCATTATAGCCTTGCGGTTAGTCACCTCTCATAAGAGGCTTACAACTCTTGCTTGACCTTCTCCTTAGACTCGCCAGCCTTCTTCTGGGCAGCGTCAGCGCCGATGCCAACCTGGTTAGCAACCCAGTTCCAGGTGTCCTTGGCACTCTCTGCGATCTTAGCGAAGAGAGTCTCAGACGGGGTCGAGGTACCGTACTTGAAGTACGTGTACTGCTTGCGAGCGTAGGCGCGGAGCTCGTCGACAGTGGAACCTTGAGGAACATCCACACCGTAGCTGTCAAGGTAGGACTTGAGCTCACTCTCGCTCCAAGTGTCGAAGACGCTAGACTTGGCGGAGTCAGTCGCCTGGGAGAGGTAGCTCGTTACGGAAGCATAGGAAGCACCACCAGCCGATGACGCGGAGCTGTAGGCGGACCGGGCGGCGTTGACAAGCTCGTCACGGGAAGCATCCTTCTTCTCGGCAACCTTCTTAGCAGTGGCATCGCTGCTGGACGAAAGGTACTTCTTGAGGTTCTCCGTAGAGAAGTCATCAAAAGTCCATGCGCTCCAACCAGTGGCGGCCTTGTGCTGGTTCTTGCGGACGAGAGCGCGGAGCTCATCCGTCTTCGATCCTTGAGGAACGGGAATGCCACGAGAGTCGAGGTAGGCCTTCAGACGGCTCTCAGACCATGTGCCAACCGCGGCGTTGAAAGCATCCTGGACGGCGGAAGACGCGCGGTCGGTAGCCTGGGACGCAGCCTGGTTGACATTGGAAGTCGCGGCACCGAAAGCGCTGGAAGCCTTGCCGGCAACATTGTCATTGAGGAAGTCGGCACGGTGCTTGCGGATCAGGGCCCGAAGCTCATTGGCCTTGGTTCCTTGAGGCACTGTTTATCGTACGTCAGAAGGAGTTCCGGTTCGGTAAGTTTCCACTGATGGCTGAGGAAAAAGGGATGGTAGAAGGGAAGAGAAGAACCCACCTGGAATACCGTTCTTGTCGGCAAAGTCCTTCAACTGAGACTCGCTCCAGGCATCAATGACCATGTCAGTCAGCGTAGAGTAGGCCTGCTGGGCGCTGGCGGAAGCGCTGGCAGCTTGCTCTTGAGCCTTAAGGGAGGCGAGACGAGAGTTCCGGCGCACAGCAGCGATAAGCTTGTCACGCTGCGAACAGTTAGCATTCAAGTTTCTAGTTGACTGGGAGGAAGCACTTACACCGGTGACCTGGGGAACCGGGAATCCGTGGACATCGAGCCATTCCTTGAGGTCCGACTCTAATAATGGTTAGTTTTCTTGTCATGACGACCTCTTTGAATGGAGACTGATGTATATCAGTACATACCGGACCAAGTCTCGTACAGCCAGTTTCCAGGGTAGGAAGCAGTCTCGCCAACCTTCTGGGCAATGGTCTCGTAGTTGGCGCGAGCCTTCTGGAGAAGAGAGTCGCGGTTACGGGGCTGGGGAACTGAGCGGGCGTTAGTACAGCACTACATGAAGCATAACACGACCGAAACGAACCAGGAATGCCATGCTTGTCACAGAAGGCCTTGAGCTGGCTGTCAGTCCAGCTGTCGAGAATCCAGTCCTTGACATTGAGGTAGGCATTCTGGGCCTGGTCGCCCGTCTCGTACCAGGTGCTCTGGACCTGGGAGATCAAAGAATCCTTGTTGGCCTTGGCGGCACCCTCGGTCTGAACACCCTTGGCCTTCAGGTAGTTTTCCAGGCGGTTGGTGTCCCATGAGTGGTAAGGAGAGACGACATAGTCGTTCCAGTTGTTCTCGATGAGCTTCTCGAGATCCTTGCGGTCAGCGGGGGTCGGGTAGGGGATGTCGTTGTCGGACAACCAGCGCTCGAGCTCGGTCTCGTGCCACTTGTTGTAAGCTGTGCCACCATCGTCGTTGTTAGCCTCGTCCATCGTGACGGTATGGGGATCATAGGTGACTACATACCGGCCTTGGAGAACCAGTTGCTGGCGACGACGCCCTGAGCGGCGAGAGCCGTGATAACGGCGGGGAGGAAACGCATGATGATTACTGTCTTCTGCGATTTGGGTCTTCCAATGAAGAGCTAGTGAGAGGGGGGTATCACGGAAGGGGGGAAAAAACAGCTTGATGAGCTGAGTAGTCCGGAAAGTACGAGTTGTGGTAAATGGGAAAAACGTAGAAGTCGAGGGAGAAGCTTGCCAAGGGGGAGGAGGTTTTTGTTTTAGCGTCGATGTCAAGGTTGAGCGAATGGAAAAAAGAGAATGTGGAGGGTTGACGACGGCAGGGAGGCTCACGTCAGGAATCCATCACGTCACTGGGGATGCGTTTGTGGGAAAATGTGGCTGCATCTGGTCACCGTTGTGCCTACCTGCCTCATCTTTCTGGCCGGCCTGGATACGTGGGTACCTGCCCCTTCCTTACCTCACCTCACCTCACCTCACCTCAGATGAAGGTCACCAAATGATCCCCTCAACTGCCTCAGCTATGCCTGCTGTAGTGTAGTAGTTACCTGCCCGGCTTGTGGGACACTCGCTTCCGCTCCGGGGGGAAGGGGCTTCTCAGTGTACATGGTAAGGCAACAAGGTATTCCTCCGCATCCATTCGATCTGATCGCACCTGTTTATGACCTACGTACCTAACTTCTTCTGCTGGGCCTCACATCAGACCGCTCTCGCCTGTGGCTGGTGAGACCAGTTGCAGCAGCACAACATACCGTACACTGCATATACCGGTACTGCGACAGGCAACAGCAGCTGTCGAAAAGCCTTTGAGGCGGCCGGTCACGTCAACTCTATGCACCAATGGTGACGCGGGACAAGACCATCGACCATGATGATCTGCTTAATGTCGATGAGGAAAGCTCGTCCCACAGCCATTCAGAGAGCTCCAGAGGAGCTTGTCTTTTTTGAGAATGACGTATTGCCCAACTACGTACCTAAGGTAGGGTAGGGTACCTTAGCTTAACAACCTCCCCCTGTCACTAGGCACATACTCCACTTGCTGCACTGTGCACTGAGATAGCCCTGCACTCAACATTAAGGTTGCAGGTCAGTTTTGACCACCATGATGAAACTATTACTTTGATGGTAAATATGGGGGGGAACGGCATGGTAATTCATGCTCTCACATGATAGAAATTGGATTTTCTCAGATGTCGTTTCTCTAGGAGAGCTTGTTGCTGTGAACTGAGAGCACGAGAGCAAGAGATGGGGGAAAAAAAAAAGATAGAGAGAGACAGATCAGTTGAGGGAGCTGCATGTACAAAGCTTCGACGCTACATAGTAACAAACAAGACCACGCCTCACGCTTTTTGACGGTTCGTGCGTCATGCTAGCTCTTGCGGGAAGCTGCGAGCTGCCGTCTGGGTCTGTTTGCCAGCTTTCGTATCTGTCTGTCTGTCTCACTGCATGGGGCAACCAGAAATCGCAAATCGCGATGGCATCAGGACCAAATGCTCCGGTGATGTCATTCTGAGCTAACCCCACACGAACAATCAGCCACTTCCAGGGCTCCGCACCGCCACCGGTTGACGACCCAGGGCGGTTGGGGCCCGAGATTGGACGAGACGTGGACCGATTGGGCCCGGTGGTTGTGGGGTTAGCGGAATGGGCCCTGCCAGCTGGAGGTCAGTGCTGTCAAACAATGCATGGCAATTGCGTCCTTCACCGAAACTCGCCTGTTAGGGCCCTCATCACAGACTTGCCGTAAAAGCCTAGGCCGGTCCATCAGGCGTCATTGCTCGCCTCGCTGTTGCTTGTAAAGGAAAATGTCCAAACGCTTGTGGTCATTGCGGTTCATTCCCATCACCGGAGCGGAGCGGAGCGGGCCCCGAAGTACCGGGACGGGCTAGCCGCCACGGTGCCCGGAACGAGGTCCACCACCCGTACCTCCCTGCGCATCATCCGCCAGGGCCGATCAATAGACCTCCGGAAGGTGTCAAATTATGCCAAAGATTCGTGAAATCCGAGGGCTTTCGCTGAACCTTGATCCGGGAACTAAGTTCTCTTCAAGGTGTCGGTACAGAAATGTAGTCACACCTGCGTGCAGTTGGTTAAAGGAGCGCAGTAGTCGACGGGCAAGGTCGACTGTCTTCGAGAAAACTTCAATTTCAGCACCGGCATCCGAGCACGGTTTCGTCCAAGTCATTATCCATCAACCCAGAAGTCTCTCTTGACCGATTCACCCTTGAACTATTGTTTGCCCAGTACATGCTACTACCCAATCGTACAGTCACATTTCCCAAAACCCAAACATCATGAAGACCCCAACGCTGACGGCTGCCATTGTCAGCACCCATCAAGCCCTGAAAGACCTCTAGTCCTGGACACCGGTGGGGGTGTTGCAGAGAACACCTTGACCAAGCTATCAAACATCATCAGCAAGCCACTATCTGCATGAGGTTCAGGAGGTCACTCACAATAGGCAAGGCGCAGCACCGGGCACGCTGTCCGATGGCAGAGCAAACCGAGCTGAACTCCTCAGCCGATGTCACCGCAGAAGGCGGGTTTCCGCAGTCGAGGTTCGCGAGGCCGAGGACGTCCGTCGCGCAGCACTGCGCAGACCCGTACAGCCCTGTGCAAGGGACGTAGGGGACCTGGCGGGTCTCGAGAGGGGCCGATAGAACGGCGCTGGCGAAGAGGGCCGCGGCGGCGGCGGCGGCGAAGAACTTCATTTTGGAGGAGTTGATCGGGCGATTTTGTAATGATTGAAGGGGCTTAAGGTTGGAGTTGATGTTGTGGATGGGACTTGATGACCTGCTGGGCTGCTGGAGAGGGAGCGTATGGGTGGAGTTACCGCGGATGATGAGTCTCTTTATATAGGGATTCTGGACCGGACTGATATACATACAGACGAGATGCTTGTCTTGACGTTCGTCACCAGCCTCCATCTCTATGACGATGGTTCTCGACTCCTGACCGTACAAACAGCAACACGCCAACGCCGCTTGATGACCGCCTCGTCGAATTACCTGTCAGGGGGTTACACGGTGATGGCCCACCAGCTTAATGGACCAGATATAACCTCCTTCTCTACCGGGTGACGAGCATGGCTTCAGGCCCGGTCAGTCTCGATGAGCTTCCACTTGTGGTCACATCTCTATGCCCAGCACACAGAAACCGCGCGAGAGAACATCAAGGTCGGTACCTGAATCTCCCACGGGGCTCTCCCATCGTTGCCCCACCGCTTTCACGCCGGCTCGATGCCACTTAGCCGCCACCTTGGCAGGCAAGCAGCCGTCTTGAGCGACATCATAGGCTGCCGTTGCCTCCACGTCGGCGGAAGGAGGGGACCAGCCGCCTTGTGTAAGTGGACGGTGGAGGACGTGGCTACCCGGAGTTGGTTTTAGTTGCTAAACATGACAGGGTTCGGAGAGACCAAACGGGACGGGCATGATTCCCCTGAAGAGAAGGGATTGGCATGAGCGTCTGTGGATTCGTCAAAGTGTGAACGAACGTACGGTAAAGCTTGCCGGACGCAAACACAAATCAGCACCCGTTATGAGATATTAGGGGACTTCATGTGGTGATTTTATCCGAACCCCTTGTCTGACGCAGGGCCGATGCGGGTGTGTCCATCTGACCTGAGCTCCCCATGAGACAAACGGGTCTCGCCGGTTAATTAACTACAAGCTTTCCTGTATCAAATCACTAGACATAGCCGTCACCTGCACAATGGCAGAGAACATCAGTTGAACCGCCGTGTAACGCTTATCGTACCAAGTGACTCGAGCCTCGGAATCGCATAGTATTGTGTGACAGGTGACAAGATATCGGCACCAGATCTTTGGAGTCTACGGATGGGGACCGCATGAAACACGGCAGATTGGACTGACGAAGGTGGCGGGGGCACAATGCCGCGGCGCCCTCTCAACTCCCTCTATACCACTTGTTCCAATCCCAGAAGGGCCAGGAGACTTTCTTCAGGTAGAACAGACAAGATGCCTTGCCAGAAAAGAATCGGCTACACCACTTCAAGGCCGATCAACAGCCCTATACGACGTTGCCATGTCCAGTCCTGCTCAGGGGCCGCAGGCATACGTCAGGTTATCACAACTTTCGTTCCTAATATGGCCAAGTTGGTTCTCCAAATCGCGGTAACGAGAGCCCGGTATTTCCAGTTATCGGTCTGGCAGAACAGGATTTCGAGTAGTGGCCACCAAGGCGGGAGAGCCGGGAACAGCAACGATTGGACCGAGTTCACAAGGATTGCAACCAGGATTCTTGGTTGGCCTTCAGCATCAGATGTGTACGCATCAGCCGGTCTTGGGACAGAAAGAACGTGGTCGCACGAGAGCTTGACATGGCCAAAGACAAGCAGGGTTCAGGCGACGTATTGCGTCCGCCGACAGCCGTCATGGCATTTGCCCGCAAGACATGATCCGACGCTGAGCCATTAAAGGTAGCGCATGGGAAGTGAACTAGCGACAAAGCCAAGAGGGATGCAAACTGTGGCTCAAGATGTCGTTGGTCCGCGCCTACGGAGACGGGTCGGAGACTCGCGAGGAGTGGGGGTATATGTGCCGCTCCCCTGCATCTTAAATGCCGATAGCCATCCATTCATCCCACCCACTCGCTTGACTGGCATGCCTTCTGGAAGGAGGGGAGGATGTGATTAGATTGTGGTTCCTAGCCACCATACTCGACCGTTGTGCGGTTCTGAAAACACCCCGACGATCTTGCCGTGTCCCAACGGCGCCAGGACGTGGCTATGGCTCAGTTCGCGACGAGATCGGCGGTGCCACGGTGCAGGATCCTGCGCTCTTTCCCGTCTCTTGGACATTCAACCGTGGAAGAAGCCCATCTTTCAGCTTCCTATTCCGGTATTTCCAATAATATAATCAAGAAAATGTCCAGTGAATCTGTCGGGTGCATGGTATAGATAAGGGCGATGAACGACAATCTTCAGCTGTGCTAGGAACATGCATGGCCATGATGATCCTCTATCAAGAGGCATCAGCCTAATATACCCTACATTTATCCTTCGCTTTCTAGTATTCCTATGTGGCGCTGAGTCACCATGGTATCGGAGGAGTAGGAAGTAGGCCACAAGGGGAAGATCGGCGGCGTTCAATGAGCCCGCTTGAATGCCCATGGGGGAGGGTATGTCTCACCTTATCTTCTTAAACAATCCAGATGAGTCGATTCTATGATAGCGGATGAAAATAAAAGCAGTAAGGAAAAGGCAAGCTTCGTATCCACCTTGCTACGGTCGATTAAACCCGTCGCAAGAGGAGCTACGCCGCATATCACGTCACTGCATCTCCCGGCCTTGACCCAGACTCTCGGTGACTGCATTCAATCTATCCCATAACCCGGCGGATGTATTCGTCAACATGAAAAACCAAATAGCCAGAGAAATCCTCGAGCCTAACGTACATACAGACGTATAAACAACATCAGGCTTCACACACTCACTACCCAATCCACGTCAACAACTATTTGGTAAACGGTCACCCACGATGTCACCTTCAAATCGCCAGTTGCCACACAACTTTCCGTCCCATCCAAAGTATACGACGGAGAGGCGCCCAAGACGAGAAGATGAAGTATGGCGCCGGAACCACACCATGGAATGATTGTCATATTGGATCCCCCCCTGTCCCGTCTGCGCTCCGTCCCCCGAACCAGGCAAGGATCACCTCGTCCAAGCAAGCTTTGAGAATCTCAACTGTCAAGATCGCTTTTGAGAGGCCACCGGGCGACACTGCAAGGAACGATGGATCGTATATGATATACATGTCTTATAAGGTGCGCGATATAGGGCATATAGCTCCGAGTAACGCCCAGCCTCTTGGTCCTCATCGTTTCACCTCGTCACTGGAAGCCAGGATCAATGTTAGGTTGATCTGACATCATTGCTCAAGGTACTAAGCGCACGCTTTGAAAAGAACTTTGGAATTTCTATTGATCCCAGTTTTCAGGCCATTGGCTCTGTAGGCAGATGCATCTACAGAATGCGTGACGAATTTACCCACGCTACCTATTCCGGACCACTCGCATCTCGTCTCGTCATTATTCCCATGTTTTTTTCTCGCTCCAAAAAGATCCTCGATAGCCTTCTCCTTTTCCATATCAACTACCTTGAAAGAACCCCACGGACAGTACCCTGCAGACTGGGCTTGTTGTCAAACACAATTTCGTTGATGCCTGTGTCTTCGCCGGTACCGACATCCAACCAGCGGGCAAGCAGCGTGTTGCTCTCCTTAGGCTTAGTCGCATCGTCCCGGGTACCAACCGTAATGTGCGCAACGGCGTTGGTGCACTTCCACTGACCCGTCTCGTCCACGAGACGAACGACGATGGCCATGACGCGGTCATCAAATACGACCTAATGACATATTTGTTAGCATGGTTTTCTGGTTGGATGAGGAAAGTACGAAGAACTTACACGCTCCAGCTCGACAATGCAGTTGCCCAAGGTACAATCAGTCGGGTCGGCGGTCTGCTCATCTGGCTTCAGGTCCTGTGTGGCTTCGGAATGGAGCTTAACATAATGCTGCCACAGCTCGGGGTTCTGGCTCTCAGAGGCGCGGTGCATGAGGGTGACATGGAACTTGGGCTGTACGCGGCGGGTCTGGAGGAGCTGCTTGTAGAAGCGGGAGAGGTTGGCGTCGGCCTTGTTGAAGACTCCGTCGAGAACGCCGCGCACCTCGTTGGCGGGGACATCGACGGACATGTACTCGAGCTTCTTCTTCTTCTTCTTCTTGGGTTGCGCTTGCTGCTGCTGTCGGGTCTTTTCGCGAGAGTTGGAGTTGTTGTTGCGGTCGGGGATGTTGTGCTTGAACTCAGGCTTATACTCGATAAAGGCAGACTGGATAGCGGCGTCGAGGCGGTCGGCGGATGGGACCTCGGTGACAAGGCTAGGGTACATCTTGTGGAGGTCCGTGATAACCTTTTCAAGGTTGACGCGGCTACCGGCGGTGGGATCGAGGTGGATTATATTGTCGAAGCCGTTATCGGGCGGAGAGAAGGCGGCTACGGGCTCAAAGCGGTAGATGAAGCCCTCCATGACGTCGAGGAATTTCTGAGCGTCGGTGGCGGCGTGAATGGTTTGGTGGTTGTCACCGCGGGCGAGGACACGCTCCTGGGTGATGCGGCGAACCTCTTTGATGTTGGCATCGCCGTGGTCGAAGTAGAGGGCGACGAGGCGCGCGGTTGAGTGCTGAGTCTTGACGTCGTTGAGCAGCTGCTTGCGCTCATGCTTCTGGGCGTTATTGCGGTCGGCGACAACGACGGGATGTTCTTTGAGGAGGTCGAGGACAGCCTTTGTGAAGCGGGGAGGACGTCCCTTGCCCGAGATGTCGTCGTTCTGCACATGACCCCAGTTGAAAAGGCTCGTCAGGGCAACGGCAATGGTGGTCTTGCCGCAGCCGATGGTGGCGATAGGGACTAGGATGACATCCTTGGAGACGTCGCTATCCGGGTTCACGGGCTCCTGGAGTTCGATATTGGCGGCTTCGGAGCCCTTCATGTTCTTGAAGGCGAGGAAGTCATTGCGGAGGGCGATGATTCCGTGGTTCTGCTGGTAGAGCTGGCCTAGCTTCTTGTCGGCCTGGAGACGTCTTCTGGCGTACAGGAGGTACTCCTCGGTGATCTTGACGTGCTTCTTGTACCTGGGCGGCTTTCCGGAGATGAGAGCCTTTGTGCACTCTCTCCACTGGCGGTACATGAGATAGGGCTCCTCGAACTTGTACTTGAAGAACCAGTCCTGGTACTTGGAGGCCTCGGAACCGGAAGTCTTCTTGCAGCGGATGACGAAACCCTCGACATCGCGGCCTCCGTATGCTCCCGTCTCGGCGGCCTCTTCGAGGAAAGCCTTGACTTCGTTGATGTCTTCCTTGGTGATGAGGCCGACCTGCTTGAAGCCCCAGGCGTCGCCAAAGCTCTGGACCAGGGCGCTGGGGTAGGTAACGAATTCGGGTAGGTTCAGGTTGATGCCGTGGATGTAGAGACCTGCCTTGTCAGGACCGTACTCGAGAATGTGCTCTTCAAAGGAGTCGTCGCAAAGCTCGGCCACAGCAGTCGCATTTCGGTCTCTGAGCTCCTGTGCCAGGTCCTCCTTGGTCTTCCCCAGAGCAGCGAGCTGCTTCTCAATCCTTCGCTCTCCAGCAACGGCATGGCTGAGGTCGGCATCAGCACGTCCGCCAGTTGAGTGCTTGCTGCAGACCAGTAGTGTCCCGTCCTCGAGGCCGGAGATGAAGATGATGCAGCCGTTCTCCTTGAGGGTGAGCTCGTAAGGCCCTCTGGTGTGCTCGATGATGTGCTCCCACTTTGTCTCGTTCACCTCTCCAACGTTGAAGAACTTGTCGTAGCCTCGTACGACGATTTCTGGCTCGTTTCGGCGGTTTTTTGCTGTGAAGAGACCTCGCGCGTATGTGGGAAGACCCCGCTTCTTGTAATCCCATTCCTGCATCTTCCAGGAGTTGACAGTGATTCCGTCCTGAGAGCCCTCGATATCAAAGGAAGTCTTCTTGCAGGAGAACCCGCCGCTCTTGGCCTTGCTGCTGCCCTTTGCCCCTTCCAGCGCGCCCACCATATGGGCAACCTGCTCGACATCCTGGGGAATGTATGGAATCTCTGGCACGACGGCCCGCGCCTGTGACGCAGCGGAGGTTGTTGCTGCCATGACTGTTGTGAAAGTATAAGTTTTGAAAAAGGTGAGGGGAGATGTTCTGGAAGTGAAAAAACGAGCCCGAGGGGCAAGGAACATGCGTGGGTAGAGGAAACGCAGGACAAGGGAGGAGAGGAAAATCCCTTGGTCCGTTGATGACCTCTCGTTTGAACTCTTGTTGTATAACTTCAGGAAGAAACAGGAGGAAGAAGGCAGAGGTGATGCCGTAGGTTTTGTAGCAAACAAGAAACCGAGCCGAATGCCCCAACTTGAGGAGGAAACAGCAAACAGACAGCCAGGGAAAAAAGTGAGTCACTTTCACTTGGATTTCCTGTCCTGTCCGGGAGTTGCCAAAGACCACGGTTCGGATCCTTTTCAAAGGCGGCCTCAGCCTAGGGTCAGTCGGAATCGGCCTGAGGAAGGGGGAGAAAACAGTCACACCGGGGCCACACACTTCTGGAAGGAAGTTTTGATCGTTGGTTGATTGCTTGGTGGGCGAGCTGACGGCAGTGAGATGAGATGAGATGAGATGAGAAAGGTACCTTGACGGGTACGTACCTAAATGAGTACCTTGGTCGCTTCAAAAAGTGGCGTTGGCTGTGCCCCTCCAAGCCGCCAGGGGCCATCAATAGGCCTATGACACCCTGAAGGTGGGCAAACGCCTCCCCTGAACAGAAGGCGGTGAGGCCAAAAAATGGCAGGGTCAGGTATGTCTCTGGTTAATGCGTCACACCGAGAGCCTGGAGCGGATGACCAGAGAGCTCCCCCTCCATGGCAGAAAATTTGACGTTTCCCTCTTTTATTTTAATTTTCAATACCAGCGCAGATAAACCAACTACGACTGCGCCACAATCCGAGCCTGGCATCACGTCCATTTTCATTCTCCCAGTACGAATTCAAGCAAGACATTTACGAGCTACCAAGACCTGACCTACGACCACAGGCACCGTCACCATGTCTCCCAACCCGTACTTGCTTGCCGCTGACAACCCCGCCGCCCTCCTGACCCTCCTCCGTGAGAACCCCGCCATCGCCTCGAGCCAGGACGAACACGGCTACTCCCTTGTCCATGCTGCCGCCAGCTACAACCACCTCGAACTTCTTCGCGCCCTGGTCCGCGAGTTCAATGTCAACGTCGACTTGAGAGACGAGGACGAGGAGACGGCCCTCTTCGTCGTCGAGACCGTCAATGCCGCAAAGTGCCTGGTTGAGGAGCTCGGCGCCGACATTGACGCCAAGGGCGCAGAGGGCATAACCGCCAGCCAGAAGATCGAGGGCGAGGCCGACTACCCTGAAGTCGCAGAGTACCTCAAGGGCATCGAATCGAGGAGATCCGCTTCTGCCGCCGCGACCGCTACTCCCTCGTCCACGGACGCCGCCGCGCCACCTGCCGACCTGCCGCCTGTCCCCGAAGGTCTCGCCGTCACTGTCGGCACGATGGATCAGACCGATGAGGTTCCCGCCGAAGTCGACCCTGAGTTTAAGCGTCGCATAGAGCAGCTGGCCGAGAGAGAGGACTTCCACACTGCGGAAGGTCAAGCTGAGCTGCGCCGACTCGTCGAGGACGCCATCCTTGATCAAGGTCTAGGCGATGAGCGCAGCGTGCGTCAGAGACAGGGTTAGAAAGAAAAGAAGAAGAAAAGAAACGAGAGAACACCTTCGTCCTGATTACTCTTCGCCTTTGATTTCCCAAAAGAGGTAGTTGCCTGGTGATTCGGGCGGTCGAAAGAAGGCCACTTCCGCGCTGTCGCCGACCATGCCTTTGGAAAAGGACGTCGCATTGAGCGAGAACCACGCCCGCGACGGCAGGGCGACGAGCGCATTGACGAGGACGTTGCGCACCCAGCTCGAAGGGAAGAACCCTTGCCACGTGATTTTGCAGACGTTGGAGTGTGGAGATTGGCCCTCATCTGCGTTGACCGGGACCTGGTAGCGTGACAGGTACGGATCAATGTCGTCTCCCGCCTGGACGCGAGGGCTCTGCAGACGGATGAGGGACAGCCATTCGTACGTCTCGGTCGCAAAGTCTTCGAGGCCAGGCCTGTCGCCGTCGGTGATGATTTCCGCCGGGACGGCGAGCGGCGCCGTTTGTACGTTGCAATCCGTCGCGAGGGCGGGTTTGCTCGTATATCTCGTGGGGAAATACTGGGCCAGGGGGTCTGGTGAAGGAACTAGGGGGTGGGTGTGAGATGGTGGTTCGGATGGATTCTGCCAAGTGCAGCTTACCGGTAGTCGCTACGTTGCAGAATAGCCACGTCACGGGCGTGTTGAGAACGTTTTTACATGCGTAAACAAGTCTGTCGAAACCCTTTTTGCCGTGAAGCATGGACGGATCTCGGAGTTGGTAGCTCACGACTAAACCCCGTTAGTAGACGTCAAGGAGGAATGGATGAGAGGATCCCACGTACTCCATCTCGGTTTCAATCCTCTTTTCCCCTTGGCGCCGTGAGGCTTCCCCACCAAGCCGGCGCGTTCGTACGTCTCCTTGTCGAGGTACAGGGTGAGCAGGCCCTCGCGCAGGGAAAACACATTCTCGACGGTTGTCCTGCCCTCGGAAAGCATGAGGACGTTGCCTGCTCGCGTCAGTTTTCGTCCCGAATACTTTTGGTGGAGGGGTGATCGCCAACCTCTCTTGATGTATTCGTTGAAAAACGCCCCATCCAGAACCTGGCCGAGGGTCATGACGACTCTGTGGAAAGTAGGCGCCGCCAGCTCCTGAACGAGCTTCTGGTGCACAAGCCCATAGCACTCCTGCGGCAGGATCAAGTCAACCTGTGCAAACGTTAGTCGTATTCAAGTATAAGATCATGGTCATGAAAGGAAGCAATCATTTTTTCGCCTCACCTTGTGATTGAAGCCCTGGCCTAGGATAGGCGCCCACGGCTTCCCCTTGGTAGGCATCTGCCGCGGCTCGACGTGCGCCATGGTGCCGTACGTGACGAAGCATTTCGGAGACTGGTAAACGCTGGGGGCCGGAAATGATAGCATCTTCTCCTCTGCCGTAGATCACGGCTGTCGCTTCGTTTGCTTTATGTTGTCTTGTGTGTTGGGGTGTAGAACCTAGGGTATTCTGTCCGGTATAACGTGTAAATGAAGGAGCTTCACCCAAGCTAAAATCGAGGATTGCACCCGTCCTCTACTACCACGCTTGGTGTGAGCCGAAAAGGGTCCCACTCCGCCTTACCAGCGGTAACCCCAACCCTGGGGCTCCTTTTGATGTCGCAGTTGCCACGGCCCGGAGTGGCTCTAGTAATGTGTGTGTGAATCAGGCCTCGACGAACACGCTATTATGGACAACCGCAACCGACCACCACACAATCGATCCACCGGACGAGTCAGTGAGCAGGGGACGTTTTACAGAGTCTTGCTTTCTACCAACAACACAACTCAACCCCGAGTAACGACTTCAAAATTTTCGATTTATCGGTCACGTCTGCCCAAGAGCTTGTAGAGTAATCAACCTTTTGATCCAAGTTTTCGTTAGCCCATCAGAAGCTCACGATTCAAATAGGTCCACAAGGCGCAAAGGAGAAAAGAAAGGGAAAAAAAAATAAAGCCGGAGGGGCACCCGTTTTCACCCCGCGCCAGCCAGGAATTTTCTCCCACAATTACCCTGCCCCTCCTCACTCATCAAACATCACTCGCAAAGAAGGCCTTCGCGATGGAGTTCCTCGTGCGCTTCTCCCAGGCCCACGAGTCCTTCAGACTCCCTGAGCTTCAGGCTCTTGCGGACCTCGAGGGGATTGACATGAAGGTTGTCGAGTACAGTCCTGATGTGAGTGCCCCTGTAATCTCATCTCGTCTCATGCCTTGGTCGTGAGTCCTGAATGAGGGGCTCGAGTGGCCTTCATCCTCACTCTTCGACCTCACCTGTAGTCTCAGTATACCGCAATTGTTTTTTTCAGACAAGTATTGCTTATTAAAACCCTCAACTCACTTGACTTAATTTATGAATTACATGCGTGTTCTAATCTGCAAATCCACCCCATCTCCCTTCCCGACCACGACCATGAGACACTCATCAACCAATCCCTTACCCCTATGTCTCCAGTCTTGAGGCCTCAACTGACGAACCTCACAGTCCCCCTTCTGCATAATCAATCTTCCCTCTGCCTCAATCGCTCCAAAGCTTATAGCCCGCTCCATCCTGACTCAATCAATCCACACCCTCATCGCCTCCGCCACTTCCCACGAAGCTCTTCACGCAGCCATCAAAACCACCCTGGAAAGCCCGACGCCGACCTCTTTCCCTTGGTCCTCTCACACAAACTCCTCCTTCAAATTCACTCTCGACGCATACCAATCGTCGCGTCCCCACTCCGAATTCGTCTCCCTCATAAACTCCTTCCGATACCTCCCCCTCTCCGGCCCGATCAATCTCAAAACTCCCGACCTCGACCTCCACATCCTCGAAGACTGGTCCTTCAAAGCCCCGTCCCCGAAACGAGTCCACCTAGGCCGCCTCCTAGGGACGGGAGCCCGCCACTTGTCGTTGAAGTATGACCTCAAGAAACGCAGTTACATCAGCACCACCTCGATGGATTCGGAACTCGCTCTCGTGACCGCGAACATCGCCCACGCCTCCCCGGGCAAACTCTTCTACGACCCCTTCGTCGGAACCGGCAGCTTTCCCATCGCCTGCGCGCACTTCGGTGCTCTCGGCTTCGGTAGTGACATCGATGGCCGCAGCATCCGCGGCGCCGGCGGCGAGCGTAGCCTCAAGGGCAACTTCCGGCAGTACGGGCTCGAGCATCTTGTCGGTGAGTTCTGGACGGCTGACTTGACAAATACCCCGGTGCGCAGGGCGCGCTGGCTCGATGGTATTGTCTGTGATCCGCCGTACGGTGTCAGGGAGGGGTTGAGGGTCCTGGGATGCAGGGACCCAGAGAAGACGCCCTGGGTAGTTGAAGCAGGGAAGCAACGGTACAAGTGAGTTCCATCCCCAATCCCTTTCACCGTCGAACCATGGGGAATGAGAGTGCTCACATCCACCGCAGACAAACGGACTTCATCGCACCAAAGAAACCCTACAGCTTCCTCGCCATGCTTGACGATATCCTCGAGTTCGCCTCAAACACTCTTGTCGACGGAGGCCGTCTCTCCTTCTGGATGCCCACGGCGAACGACGAGGATCAGGAGATTCCCGTACCACAGCACCCGCGACTGGACATAGTCGTCATCTGCGTGCAACCATTCAACAAGTGTAAGATTTTCTTGCACCTACACAAGCCTTCCCTAATGCTTACTCTTTCGTCCAGGGTCAAGACGACTCATCACTTACAAGCGCATTCCCGAGAGCCAGGTCGATCCGGAAAAGCTAGCCGCGTACAAACGCACATTCCACGAAGGGACAACGGCGGATGAACTGAACCCGTTTCGACGGGGCTACTTCGCAAAGTTCGAAAAAGAAGAAGCCTGATAAGAAGAAAAAAGAACGCAAAAAAAAAAAAAAAATATGAACCATATACAGCAAATACCGCCCGTCCGTCGATGATAATGCCTTGCCCGTGCCCCGATAAAATTACCGTGCGTATGTGTCTGTCTCTTCCCCCTCCTCCTCTTGTGTCGTGAAATGCCATTGTTGGTGGCTTCGGTTCCTCCCCAAAAATCTTAATACGAAGATTCTTAAGGCATTGCCGTTTGATATCATTTGTAATAAAAATTGGCGTGAGTCCCAGCGAGGCAGGATAACAACTGCTGCCAGGCGTCGGGTATAGATACTGGTGAGTTTGCGCCACCGCCTCTTCCTTCCTGGCGGTCTCATCAGATCTCATCTGAATTCCATGGCGCCAAAACATCCCCTATCCTCCACGTGCTTGAGTTCGAGTTGCTGAAACCTGACCGGAGCTGTTAGCGCAAGTGGGGAGAAAGGGGAGCACATTCGGGGTCTCGCGAGGAGTTATCGTCGGCACATACTTTTCGCTTTTAGAGTGGAAGTAAATCCCACTCACTTCGCCCTTGACCTGATTGAAGCAGATGTAGTAGAAGCCCTCAAAGCTAGCGCCCGAAATTGTGCGCACTCGGTGGTCAGGGACGAGAAAATGTTCCTTCCACCGCATGAAGATATTCTCCCGTTGTCCGACGTCACGGATCACGACCGGGCCCTTGCGCGCTTGCTTCTGGAAGGGTCGGAAGGCGTTGAACTTTGCCCAGTGGTTCAGGTCAATCTTGTCGGTGGCGCCCCAGTTCTCGTGGTTGGTGATGAAGCTGTACTTGGAGCCAATGATTTCCCCCTCGAAATACGTTGTTAATGTGGGGTGGTCTTCGGTGAGGCCTGGCACAGAGTTAGTGTTCCGGCTTCGGTTACACAAAGGGCGGGGAAGCCGGCGCCGTTTTTTTTTCGCACCTTGGATTCTTAGGTACCCGCATAGGAACGAGTCCCTGAGATCGACGTGCTTGATTTCAACTTGCACGTCGTACACTTGTCGCTCGGACTGTTGCGTCCCGTGGAACTTGCTTCCTGGCCGCAAGAAGGATGATGAGGTTGATGGGATAATCTGTCACGAATTAGCTCTACGAATCCATGGGTATTATCGTCCCGTATGATCATATACGTACCCGCATGTTGGTATAATCTGAGCCCATGGACGGAGCCATGAGCTCTTCCTCCCACAGGTCTTCAGCACCCATCTCCTTGCCTTTGCCGCCGGCAAAGGGCGACGTCGGCGATAGCCTGGGATCACGCCGCCTCGCGCCGTCTTGTCGGATTGTTCTCGCCTTGTCACCAGCCGCGTGGCCTTCCTCATCGGATTCCACGTGCTTGAACGATTCCCTGTCGACGGCCGGTGAGGACCGAGCAGTGCCGCCGGATTGCGGCCTCGGCGACATTGTGGTGGATCGAGAGGAGGACACGGCGGATGTGGGTTCATCATCGATAATAACTTCGGTGCTCATGCCTTCAGCCGGTGACATTGGGGCGCTGACAGGGGCCGGAGATGCGTCCTCGTCCATGCGGTCGTGAGGGTCCATCTCGGCAGAGCCCTGGTTTGGATCGGTTGGCGGACGCCAGCTGCGTTGTGGGGACCTTGAGCTGCTTTCCTCAGGACATGTCGAGAAACTGTGAGATCGTGGTGAATGGGGGTCGGGAGGAGGGTTGGAAGATGGCGTCGGCATGCTGGGCGACGATATCCAAGTTGGCTTCGAGGATCGTGTGTCGTGAGTGGATGTCGACGTCGGGGCGATGGGGTCGGTCGCGTCGACGGGGAACGGCTGCGGCTTTACCGCCGGCAGGGGTTGAGTGCTCCGCAATGATGACGGCAGCGGGAGGGGCAAATGAAATGCGAAGTGTCGGTCGGATCCTGGCGATGTGGGTGACAAGACAACGTCGGTATTGTGCGGGCGTCGCTGCGTGTTGGTTGTCTGGATGGACTCGGTCGACGGGATGGCAGAAGCGGTGCAAGCCCAATTGCAAGAGTACTCGCTGACTTGGGCCCCGAACAAAATCACAAGCTGCCAAGCGAAAAGTATCGGTCAGGAATCGACAAGGGCATTGGTCAGTTCAATACCCGTACCAGTTCCCGAATGCAGCGGGTGGTATCGTAAGGCTTCTGCGCGCAGCGAGTTGAATGGTGTTGATCACGGAGTGCGCAGGAGCTCGTCAAGTTGTGGAAGCTCTTCACTACGGCGGAGGGAAAGTAGAAATGCAACACGGAAAGAGGGATGGATGGCTGATGTGATAGAGACGAAATAGGGCGGGGAGCAAGCAGCGGTTTGGCAGGGTAGACGTTGGGTCAGGCAAGGCAAGGCAAGGTGGTGTCTCCTCCAAGATGTAAGAGAAATGGGAGGGTTGCCCGCAGCGCAGCAGCGACAGCACAACGGCAACGGTGACAACTGCGGGAGTTAATGCTGCTGTAAGGTGTAACGCAAGGTTTTAAGGTACTGACTGCAATGGGTGACGGACCAGAGAAGGGCGAGAGATGACTACCTCTACCTCACTTTACCTTACCTATAGCAGACAGTGACTTGGGAACCCTGGGTGGCTAGCGCACTGGAGACGGTGACGGGGCGGAGAGAGAAACAGCGAGCCCGCGGGGGTGTGTGTGAAGCGGTGCAAGTGGATGAAGGAACGACAATTGGGACGGGGGGTGGGGGCAACCATTGCGATTGCGATTGGGGCAACAGGACAGAAAGACGACAAGGTACGTAGACTTGCGGAGAGATACTCAAAACTAGGCGTGATAGGTACGGCAGCACATGTACCCCCCGTCGGTCTGTCATGTACTACTACGGATATCTGTCGCATAATTCCTCCCACAGAAAGAGGGAAAAACAACTGGGATAAAGGGCAGGGAGAAGGGAGCGCACCCTACGACTAGCCCTTCAGAAGGAGATTTGGGATGGGACGGGATGGACCTGTGCTGATTGGAGACGCAAGTTGCAGATGCGCCAGCCCTTTGGTTTCCGGAGAATGCCTATTCTGCATACCCAAGGTAGGGAGGTGGGTGGGCTAAGTGATAGCCAAAATTCCTACGAGATGTAATTAATTTTGCATTCGACAGCACGAATCCAAAGAGACGAAGGGTATGGACAGCCCGTTGAACACCACGCATTCGTCTCCCTATATTGACACTATCTTACAATGTATCTTACACTGCAACTTGGAAGCAGTCTCCGCATTTCATGCAATGTTGTCCGTAGGAGAAACCTACTGTAGACTGAGTGAGCGAGGGTGGGAGTCATATCGCTGGGAAGCCTGTCAATGCAAAAATGCAGAGTACGAAATGCCAAACGATGACGCCCACGTCCCCGCTTTTCTCTTCCCCCTTCTTCTCGCTCTCTGTTCAGGGCCACCAACCACACGACCACTCAGACTTTCCTGAAATGTGCACCGTGAGGTTAGGTAGTGAGCCGAACTGACTGTCCTGCACCTAGGGACGTGGGACCGATGACATTAGTGGAACACCTCACTGAAATGTCACAGCACGCAGCAACATCCGTTACCGCTAGCCACGTTGGAGGGTCTACCCGGCATGTGGGCTTTCTGCGCTGTCAAGCTTTCAATCCTGTGGGACCAGCGGCGGCGTTGTCCTCGCTGTCGCTTCTGGCGTCCCAGAAATGCTATCTAGGCGTCCCCAGGCGTCCCAGATGTGTCCCACGTTGGCTGTTGGCTTGCACTAGACTCTTAGCTGGGCTTAGCAGCCTCTTCTTTTACGTGTGGTGGCTGAACATGACAAAATGCTGGGCTGCAAGCGTCGGATACGATCACGCGTGGTTTCCAAACAGCGCAGCTGTGCTGTGGCTGGACGATGGAAGCTCACCCATTATCCAGATACCCTGTCATTGCCATTTTAGCCACTGTATTGTGTCATCTGATGCGGTCCCGATGTCAGCGCCCACACTCATTGAACCAACACTTTTACTACCTCCGGTGCCTTACTCAGGTACCAAGGAAAGTAGGTAGGCACTTGGAACGCCGTCATTCAACTCAGTCACCGAAACGCACCCGCAGTGACGATACTCACCAAGAGGGAGCATAGAGCCAGCATTCTTTTACTCGTCACGGGGCGTGGTCTGTTGCGCTTTTTGCATCTCGGTATGCAGCTTCAAGGGGCCATAGCCTCATATCGGGCTTGCGGGCTTTTGTCAGCCCCCGTTATTTTCTCAGAAGACGGGGCTCGGAGGCGCCGGGCAGGCCAATCCATCTCACACTTGGGGTCTCCCATCCTTAGCAGTATGGCACAGACTGGAGCCAAACTCTGTGCTCTCGCTGCACATTTTGCAGCAGTCCTCAGACAGAGTCCAAGCGCCAAATCACTAACGCCGGCATTGCTTTGTCGCGACGTAAGATAGATAGCTGCGAGCTGCTATTCTACCGCTTCGCGCTGGCGCTGGTACTACCGCCCCTAAGGTACGGTAACGTATAGTACGGACACTCCTTGCCTCAACTTCCTCCACCTTGACCTCCTCTCATGCCCCACCCAAGCTTAGATAACTTCACCTCATCGTTCACGAAACTGAGGCGAGCTCATCTTACCCGCACTCAAATCCCAGGTTTGGCCTCATCCTCATGTTGAGCGAAGTGGTACTGCCCGCTTACAATAAATCATCTATCCAATCGACAATATTGCTAGCTCACCCCTATGAAGTGAGGATCATCACATCCAAACCAAGCGGCTGCCTGCGACGAAGTCTGTGAGTTTCTCCATCTTGTGTCCAGCACCACATAAACCTCGCCTGGTGTAGACTTCAACACGACACCATCAATCCCACGGGAGGCGTAGCCACACCCCTTTGCCGCGTAAAAGCATACTAGGGGTACTTGTTGTGATGCTGACCCATGTATCTCGTGCCTCTATGTGAAAGCAGGTAACGTAACCGGGGTTCAGTGACACAGGCATTCGAATTCAAGACGTGGACGTCCATGGCGCGTACCGGGATCTGCCATCATACCAAAATTTTGATTGATTCGAACGCTGGGTGCCAGCTTCCCGCTGAGCCTCAGCCCCAACCACAATCATGCTGCCGACCCGCCGTCGGTCTCAGCCATGCGCTACCTTTCCCTGCGAAAAGGTGTTGTTAACTCGAGGTACCCGAAGTAGGACGACCGACTGACGCGACTCGCTGACGGTGTTATCAAGTCAAACAAGTTAACGGCTTATCGAACCACCCACTGAAATCACTTAGCTGCGACACCGATGGCGGGACGCCAGAGTAACGCGGAGTTGGTTCAAAATTCCACACTAACATATCCCTGCTATTTCAACTTTGTAAACCTGACAGAACCCGTGCATGCATTATAAGCAAAAACGTCTCTCGTTATTCCGGGCACATGGCTAGAGATGCCATAGTTACTGCGCAATTCTGCTATGTAAGTTGACGATCAGTGTGGCCAACTGATTGCTCTCCTGTCCCTTCCGTCCGTTCGCCAGCCCGTCTCCGTCTGAGCTGGAAGGTCCATGAGCCCTTTCATGCACCTGACATGCAGCGTCGTGCGTATTTCTAGAAGGCTTGGTTCCCGCAGGTTACATGCGGCTTGTCGTCATTCGTCTCGTAGCCCCCTCGTGGAACCGTTGATCAGTCGTCCCGGGTATCTCCATTTTTGTTGCCGCCCAAAATGGCGGGGGGATTGGCTTCTTCGTTTAGATGGGCTTGATCTTGAAGTGCAGGGCAATCAAGCTGAAAACCAGTGCCTTTAAATCTTGCACCAGGTAGTAAAACACTCGCAGTCCTTCGGGGTCTGCGGACTCCGTCACGTCGACCAATGAGCCGATCTTGGCCGTCTGTTCGAAACATGTCAGCCCGGGGTTTCGAGGCCGACAAGGCGACTGTCACCCACCTCGAACGAAATATGGTCATTGCCCAGACGAATTTCAAGTTCCTGACGTCCGTCCTTGTTCTTCTGTGGCCACTTGGAGTCGTCTTCCCTTCGCGATGTGTCAGCGGTTTGTTCGGGCTTGGACGTTGAATTGGGAAGGGATAGCGTACTTCATGATCTCGCTCGTCTTGATGATGCGCTTAATCTCATCAATAACCAGAGCGCTGACGCACACTAGGTGATACGGTTAGTTGTGTCCGCAGCGACATCGAGCGTTGGCCGATCGTACTCTCTTTGCGAATCAGACTGTCATTTCGGTAGTTGGAATTGTTCGCGTATCGTGCAACTGCGCTGCGTCCATCGCCGACGACGCGAAAGTCGAACTCTACAAGCGTGAACTGTTAGAGCATGTTCGCGAGAGCAATCGTGGGGGTGAATAGGTGTTACCCAGAAACTCGTGTCCGAACCGTCCAGAATGACCGGAGCTGTAACAGGTAGGTAAGCTCAAGTAGGCTGAAGAGGGATCAAAAAGAAATCCATACTAGTATCGGAGGTAGAACTGGTCGTTGGGGGCCGACATCGTGGCAGCTGTGTCAATGAACAGAGCTGGTCGGGACTTCGATGATGTAGCGTATTGTCCGCAACTCGCTGTCTCCGGGGCTGCAAGGCTGGAAAATGGGAATGCAGGAAAAGCGGGAAGACCCCCGTTCCGCCCACGGCACCGTCAGCCCTGGCGGGGTCAATGATGGCCGAGGAGTCTAGCCTTGAACCAATTAATGAGCTTCGAAGAGCAGTAATCTACCTAGCCTCTCCGACTGGCTTAATCCGTTCCGAGCACATGGGGTCCACTAAAATCACGTGGACTTTCGCTTAGTGACACCTGTTCGGCGACGCCCAGGGACAGATCTTCACTAGAGGGGAGGACCGAATAGGAGACCAGCTACCTAATTAACGAACCGTTTATCGGATCGCAATTAACTTCAGAGAAAACCAGTTGGCGACACATGCATCTCGAAGTCTCCTGTAGAAGTCGATAGGATTGACGGATGGTCTTAGAAAGAGTCAGTTCGTGTCTTTCCTCCCTATTGCCTGAAGTGACTTTCCTTGCTTGGTCGCAAGGTACCAGACATGCAGACACAGACAGCTTCCCTTAGCTAACACGTATTCCCCGTCCTTAGACCGTCCCAAAATCCCCACCGCCCAGCTTCGACACATCCCACTCGAATCCCCCCTTGAACACGTCCACAACCTCACCGCGCCGGCATCTCGCCAGCAAACACCACATACCCGCCGCCCAAGATGGCCTCTTTTCTGGAAAATGCGTACAGCTTGGTGCACCAGGACAATGCCGCCGACGTCCCCAGTCTCGCCGAACTGCGCACGCAGCTTGAGAAGGGCACCGATGAGAGCAAGGTCGAGACCATGAAGCGCATCCTCACCATCATGCTCAACGGCGACCCAATGCCCAACCTGCTCATGCACATCATCCGATTCGTCATGCCTTCGAAGCACAAGGCTCTCAAGAAGCTTCTGTACTTTTACTACGAGATCTGCCCCAAGCTCGACTCCAATGGCAAGCTGAAGCAAGAAATGATCTTGGTCTGGTTCGTGGCTTTCCTCACCTAGGCTGGGGTGAATTGCAAAACCCCTTGCTGACACCTTGGCCTTAGCAACGGTATCAGAAACGACCTGCAGCACCCCAACGAGTACATTCGCGGAAACACCCTTCGCTTCCTCTGCAAGCTCAGAGAACCCGAGCTTATCGAGCCTCTCCTTTCCTCCGCGAGGCAATGCCTTGAGCACCGCCACGCCTACGTGCGCAAGAACGCCGTTTTCGCAGTTTCCTCCATCTACACACACTCGGCCTCCCTAATTCCCGATGCCCCTGAGCTCATCAGCACATTCCTCGAAGCTGAGAACGACCCGACATGCAAGCGCAACGCTTTCGCCGCCTTGGCCTCCATCGATCACGAGAAGGCCCTGCTGTACCTGAGCACGGTATTCGAGGGCATCCCGAACGCAGAAGAGTTGCTCCAACTCGTCGAGCTGGAGTTCATCCGCAAGGATGCCGTGCAAAACTCTCAAAACAAGGTACTATTTTCGAGAGATGTTGAAATGGCTTGTATCTGACGTGACGTAGGCGCGGTATCTCAGGCTCATTTTCGACCTTCTCGAAGCCAGCACGTCGACAGTCGTATACGAAGCCGCCTCATCATTAACCGCCCTTACCAACAACCCCGTCGCCGTCAAGGCTGCGGCCGCCAAGTTTATCGAGCTCAGCATTAAGGAGGCCGACAACAACGTGAAACTGATTGTGCTTGACAGAGTGGATCAGTTGCGGAAAAAGAATGAGGGTATTTTGGACGATCTGGTCATGGAGATTCTCAGAGTGCTTTCCAGCCCCGATATCGATGTTCGACGCAAGGCTCTTGAAATCGCCCTCGAGATGGTTTCAAGCAAGAACGTTGAGGAAGTCGTCCTGTTGCTCAAGAAGGAGCTGTCTAAGACGGTCGACCAGGAGTACGAGAAGAACACCGAATATCGTCAGCTGCTCATCCACTCCATCCACCAGTGCGCTATCAAGTTCTCCGAGGTTGCCGCCAGCGTTGTCGACCTGCTCATGGACTTCATCGCCGATTTCAACAACACCTCTGCAGTCGACGTCATCAACTTCGTGAAGGAGGTAGTCGAGAAGTTCCCCAAGTTGCGCAAGCCGATCGTCCAAAGACTGGTTGCCACGCTCAGTGAGGTGCGCGCTGGTAAGGTTTATAGGGGAATTATGTGGATTATCGGAGAATACTCTCTGGAAGAGCGTGATATCCGGGATGCGTGGAAGAGCATTCGTGCTAGCCTCGGAGAGATCCCTATCCTCGCTTCCGAGCAAAGACTCCTCGACGGCGATGGCGAGGAGGAGAACAAGGAGCAGGTCAATGGCCATTCTAAGCCTGCGGCGCCCACCGGCTCCCGCAAGGTACTTGCCGATGGAACCTATGCCACCGAGACCGCCCTAACCAGCCAATCCTCCGTTGCTGCCAAGTTGGAGGCTGTTAAGGCTGCTCAGAAACCGCCTCTGCGCCAGCTTATCCTCGACGGTGACTACTACCTCGCGACTGTTCTCTCAGCCACCTTGGTCAAGCTGGTCATGCGCCACGCCGAGATCTCTGCTGAGTCGGCGCGCACCAACGCTCTCCGTGGTGAGGCCATGCTCATCATGATCTCCATTATTCGCGTTGGTCAGTCTCAGTTCGTCAAGGCCCCTATCGACGAGGATTCAGTCGACCGCATCATGTCCTGTGTTCGTTCTCTGGCCGAGTTCACCAAGCATAAGGAGCTCGAGTCCGTGTTCCTCGACGACACTCGCAAGGCTTTCCGTGCAATGGTTCAGGCAGAGGAGAAGAAGAAGGCAGCGAAGGAGGCTGTTGAGAAGGCCAAGACGGCCATTCAGGTCGACGACGTTGTTCAAATCCGCCAGCTGTCCAAGAAGAACGCAGGCGACGGCTTGGATGAGATCGAGGTCGACCTTGAGAGGGCGACAGGCGGAGAGGCTACTGCCGAGGACCTCAGCTCTAAGCTGAGCCGTGTCGTTCAGCTTACGGGCTTCTCTGATCCCGTTTACGCTGAAGCTTACGTCAAGGTCCACCAGTTCGATATCGTTCTGGATGTTCTCCTGGTCAACCAGACCATGGAGACGCTACAGAACCTCTCCGTTGAATTTGCTACGCTGGGTGACCTGAAGGTCGTCGAACGACCGACGACCCAGAACCTGGGACCTCACGACTTCCACAACGTGCAGTGCACGATCAAGGTCTCATCCACGGACACCGGTGTCATCTTCGGCAACGTTGTTTACGACGGTGCACACTCGACAGATACCAACGTTGTCATTCTCAACGATCTTCATGTCGACATTATGGACTACATTCAACCGGCGACGTGCACGGAGACGCAGTTCCGTACGATGTGGACCGAGTTCGAATGGGAGAACAAGGTGAACATCAACTCCAAGGCCAAGTCGCTGCGCGACTTCCTGGAACAGCTTATGGCGGCAACCAACATGAACTGCCTGACCCCCGAAGCCAGCATGAAGGGCGACTGCCAGTTCCTGAGCGCGAACCTGTACGCTCGCAGTGTTTTCGGTACGTTTATTCCGGCATGCTCATGACATTTCAGAAACAACGTGATACTAACATGTCCATAGGCGAGGATGCGCTGGCCAACCTGAGCATCGAGCAAGAGGGCGAGGACGGACCCATCACCGGTTTCGTCAGAATAAGAAGCAGATCGCAGGGCCTGGCGTTGAGTCTCGGATCTCTGAAGGGCCTGAACAAGATCGGCTCCTCGGCATAGGGAGACGAAGAAGAATGAGTTGCTATATATCGAGATTGCAGTGTCAGCCCCGGCAGCTTGGAGCGACGCCGGCGGGTGTAATTGGTGCAAGTACAGCTGCGGAAGGAGAAGTAAACAAGAGCTCAGCCATGGCCAGGGGGGAATGTTGGAAGGGGGTTGAGCCGGCCTGGTGGCGTGGCCGACAGCGTTGAATGGGAATGACACGGGGGGAAAGGGGTCTTTTCTGCGTTTTCCCTCGACTCCTCCCCCCCCTTACATGCGGTTAGAGTAAAAAAGTGCAGCCCGGTCAGGCGTCATGAGTAGGTAGAAATGAGATGTTCTTCATGTTTGATGCATTGGCATGCTGTTCGAGCTGCGACGAGTTGGTTCCGCTTGCAGGGATTTGCGAAGCATCATCGTATTAATCCATGAGGGGAAGGATTAGAGAGGAGTGAAAGCGTAGAGCAACACAAGATTGATATTAAATGCTTTCCCAGGTGGGTCATGTCACGAAGGAACCAAGGTTGGGAATTGGTCTTAACGTAGACCCGGAACTATTACAAGTGATATCTCGGTGTCCGCCCTACTGCGGCTGCCCCATTTCGATGGCACTTGGGCCAAAGCGGATGTGAGGACAAGAACTATGTAGCCCATGGTCTCAATATGAACAAGCTGAGAGGAGAATGGGAAGAAGAAGAAAAAAAAAAAAGAGAGAGAAATGCCCAGTAACGGCTCGTAGTAAACGCCCTCGCAATGGCTGACACAAAAGAAGGTCTTCTTTTTTCGGTTTGGGTCGATAGGGCTTCTCCTCCTGAATGCCAAAACGTGATGAACAAAGTCTCGGATCGCATAGAAAGGGGGTATTTATCCAGACTTAACAAAAACTAGACGTAGGAAAGGAAGAGGTGTGTTGATGTGAAGATCGGGTTGAAGAGTCGGTCGAGAAAGGAGTTGTGGACCCTCTTTTGAGGGCGTGGATTAAGGAATGGCGGCTGCTCTTGCTTGATGTATCATCTGCACAGGGTGTGCCGCCATCCAAGCTATCGACTTGTGCGAAACTTCACAATGTAAGATGGAGTCGTGAGAGAGGCCAATACCAGGCACCTATTGTCTCCGATAGGACCAAGGCGGGTGGACAAGCGGTTGGGGCCGAATGAGGCTGTGGTAGTCTTGGGCGGCTCGCCATTTTCCAAACAACCGCTGCGCATGCGCAACCATTGGTGACGGTCCTCGATGATGCTATCGGTCGAAGACCAGGGCGTTGACCACATGACCCTGCTGCCAGCCCTGCTCTGTGAGGGAAACGTTCTCCTTGAGAATCTTGCCCATGTAGGCGATGCGCACCTTTTTGTTTGGAGGAAGCTGGATACGGAACCTAGTCAGCTGATTGTGAAATCCAAAAAATGCATGCGAAACTTGGGTCGACTCACCCCCGACTGTTCTTGAATCTTGCGAGCAACGCTTCGAACGCTGTCGGACTCTATGAAGCTGACAGTGACGTCGCGCGCAGTCTCGCTCAGACGCGCTAGAACAGAGACCTGGTCCCGCGTGTCGACGACTGCCTTGCCCTTTTCCTCCCTGCGTCGCACATTCTCGTCCTCGTCGAGCTCCTCCATGGTCTCGTCTCCTCCGGCTAGGTCATCCTTAAGATCTCTCGTGGAAAGTGCCTCGTCAGCGCCATCAGTGGTGGCGTCGTCCTCGATAATGTTGGTCGGATCGGCTACGAGCCATTCTGCGAGGGGGTAGTAATTGCCCAGCTGGTCGTAGGCGCCCTGCGCAAGATCACCAGTGGGAAGGGTGATCTCGGCGGCATCAAGGATTCCTTGCGCCGTTGCGAGGCCGTTGGTGCCGTCGTCGGCAGCGCCCTGTCCGACAGGGTCCCAGAGGATTTCGAGGGCGGCGCGCAACGACTGCCAGACCTCAGGGCGACCGGTGACGCGGGTGTCGAAGAACTCAATGCGCTCGCGACTGAGAGAGGCGCGGGTCCAGGCGCGGCCCTTGGAGGACCAGACATGGCGGCGAAGAGGCTTGTTAATGTGTTTATCGAGGGGCACGTTGTGGTGGCGGCGACGGCGGCCGGAGGTCTGTGTGGCCGCGGCGGAAGAGTCGTCTCGGCCGACGGAATCGGGGGCGGGGTTGATGGCCCTCGCGGAACCTGTGTTGGTCGGACCTGGATAAGGGGCGTTCGAGCCCTGGGGACGGGAGAGACAGCAGCCCTGGGAGGAGGAGTATCGTCAGTCTGAGAGCTGGGACGGATATGGGACGACGGTCTGGTCTGGTGGGGTGGAACCGCTGGGCGCCCAGGGTGCTCTCCGAGGAGATGCAAGATCACAGAGCAAAAATGAAGCGCCAACTGGTGGTAACAACGAGAGAAAATCCGGCATACCATTTCATCAGACGGCTTGACAGCAGGAGCGGAAATAATTGCGAATGCGCGAGGGTTGTGGTTCAGGGAGTCGTGACGCTCCGTGCCATCGCCTGGAATGTCTTGGTGCAGCGCAAAAGGAGCTGGCAATGGAGACGGAGAGGAGTGACTGCTGGTTGCTCAACTCGGAGAAATGTCGCAAAGGTAAGGCTTTTCAAGAAGATCGTCGGCTGTTGCACAAGAAAGAGGGGAAGAGAAGGAGGAGAGACGAAGAAGAGGAAGCAGATCGTGTGAGGGCCGTTGGAGGTCTGGACCGTTGACGTGACGAGCTGTCGCTGGTTGGTTGGAGAGAGACGGCCTGCAGCTGCGGCTTTCGGTGTTGGACGGGGAACAACGTATTGTATTGTTCTGTTCAATGTCGGTGCCGCGGCTTGAACTTCGGGGAGAGAAATCGTAGAGAGAAATCGTAGAGTGAGGATCGTATTGGGTTGTCGAATGGAGGGAAGGCAGAGGTGCGCTGGTGGCGAGAGAAAGGGAAAAAAACGAAACAAACCCAGGTGAATATCAAGGTACCTTGGCTACCAGCTCAACCATGCTGGGGCGGTGGAAGATGAGGGCGCAAGAGGTGACAGACGGTGTATCTCAAGGAGAGGAGAGGGGGTAGCAGGAAGGAAGGAACGAGAGGAGTGACTTCCTCCCTGGCACCTGCCTCGTCACCTTGAACTGACGGTGGGATTTGAATTTGGATTTGGATTCAGTGCAACTCTACTGGCAACGGAAATGTTCAGTGGTTGCAGTTCCCCGGAAGAAGATCTCGGCGAGCAGGGGTCGTCACTAGTTCCACCATCTGAGACCACCTAAATTGTGCTTGTTTCCGCTTAGGGCGGCTGAGAAGAGCGAGACTGGACCTCCCGTATCAAGGTCCTTTGTCCTTCGGTGCGCTTTGTTTCTTTATCCTCGTCGCCTTGTTTTACTTGCTTTTCTCTCTCCTCACCAGGTATTACCTAAGGTACCTACCCACCTTGCCCGACCTTCTACAACCCACCGAGAATCTCCGGTTCGAGTGCTCGAGAATGGCAATGCATTGACATGATCGGATTACCTAGTGATCAAAAGGTCACAGGCTAATTCGATTTTCCATCTTCCCCCTCTCCCCCATTTTTCCCTTGTTCTACTCTCTCTAAATCTTTTCCAGCAGTTGGTCATAAGTGCTTTGGCAGGGCCTGTGACAGGGACTTCCCCAGCACATCTCGGCCCAACGCACATGCCTTCAGTGGGGAGAAATCCCTTCTCGCTAACCTGTCTGTTCGTGGCGCCTAACAATCAAACGTTGATACATAATAACTTTCATCAAAACTGCCCCAAACAAAGTATTTTTTTTTCCCTCCCCTTGGGAAGCTGTTGCGGCCCAGAGGCAGGCGTTCGATGGTTTTTGTCCAAGCTTAAGGCATTTTCAACATGTAGTTCCACTGAGCGAGCCATCTCTATCGCGTCGTACACGGCGCGCCGCCATCGACGATCCTCTACACTACATGATTCACTCGCTGCTCGGGACCTGTCTTGTGTCTAAGACGAGCCGTCCGTTTCTTCGACGTCAGTTCCGCCCCCTTCTTGTGTATATCGACAATATCTCCCCATCTCAAAGTCCATTGCTCACGGACTCTGCCGTTTATTTGGACCTCGCTCAATCAAGGACACCCTCCACGTGCCTCCCTTATCCTGAGTCGCCCGTCTTCTTCAGACGAACCAGCCGCCCCAGCCATCCCTGGAGTTCCAATATATGGCCCCATCGAGCCACGGTGCCTCCGTAATCCGCATTTTACATATCCGTGTTCTGCATGCACTACCGCGAGCCCCCTTGTCGCTCACGGTATCCATCCGGGACCCAGTCTTCCGTGGCGGCACACTTCTATTACCCACCAAAGGAGCGATCCGCAGCCCATGACGTGGAAATAGTCTTTCGCTGCTAGCATCCCGGCTGTCAACTAGTGTGAGATCCTCCAACAGCCTTCAGCCATGTTCTTGCCGTTAATCACATGTTGTACTGTACTGCACGGTATTTCGCCTGTGCTCTGCTTGACGATCACCACAAGAATTTACGGCACTTCTCACTGCCGCACAGACACGGCACCATGTCGCCCTGCTTGCTTTCATCCCTGGCGTCGTCGTCCTGCTCCGCAACGCCGTCCACGTAGTCGAACGTCAACTGCTCCCCTCGCGGAATATCCCGGAGTGCGAAAAATGCAAGCTCATGAATGTGTTTGTCGGCGTGATCGCCCACGCGCGCAAAGATACGCAGGTTCGGGTCGCAGGAATGGTTGATGAATCGCGTCGGCCCGGACATGAACTCGCCGTCAATCTCCAGCGGGGGACCGCGAAGTCGCATATCCGGAGAATCCTCATCGGTAAACTTGTCGAGCGCAAAAAGGTACACGTCCTTGCGTTGGGCGATGCTGGATGCGGCGCGACGTCGTTGCGCTTCGCGGGGTGTGATGATCTCGCCAATGTATCTGTCGACGAACTGGCCCTTCTTTATGTCCACCAGCGATCGCACGCCTGCCGACCCCCTTCGTAAGCATTTTTCCCCATGGTATTTCTACAGAAACAGGAAGACTCACCCCATCCCGTCGTCGACGTCCGAAAGATCTGGAGCGGCACCTTGCGACCCCTTTCGACCACGCGATTGGGGCAGTCATCCGTACAGGCGCAGCCATTGTGGCATTCATAAATCGGCCGTTTTGTGTGGAGGAATTTGGACCGCAAGAGCCCCGCCTTGGCGCCGTGCATGTGGTACATGTAGACCTTCTCTTTCTTGTCGGCATCACCGCCGTCCGAGTCGTCTTCCTGCTCTTGCAAGCACAAGCATCCCCGGAACTGGCACTCCTCGTCATTTTTGCACTCGCAGCCGCTGCGGAAACTATCCTCGGCAGCCTGGACGCCGGTGCCAAGCCTCGATTCTTGGAGGAAACGGAAGGTGGAGGGTATCACAGCGTCGTCCTCGTCGTTGACGATCGTGATGGGGTACTTCTTGTGGTTCGGGAAGCTTCGGATCTGACACCAGTGACAGTTTTCTTTTTCCCTTTCCAGGGCCTGTGGAGGTTGCAGGTTAGCTGGCGTGACCGACCTGAGGTCAGGCCCAAGAATCCCGAGGTGGTACTCACCCTTGCCGACACCTTCGTGCCCGTGGACTCCGTCGTGCCGTGGTGAAAGAAATGGCGTTCTGTAGCTGCCTCCATGTTGTCCAAGAGTTCTAGGTAATCAACTACAGGCGTTCTTGCATCATTTGAAGGTTAGATCGTCTCGGCAGAGAATTCGGGATATTTGCGACCGGTTCATGTTCGGGCTGCTGTACGGAAGCCAGATGCATGGAGGTGCCAGAGAGGAGCAGGAGACCGGTCAAACCACTTTACGCGACGCCGTCGCGTCTACGGCACGGTCCGAGCTTTCTGCTGACTCAGTATTCAAGGTCTGATGGAGCCCCTGTTGTCGGTATAGGTGGGGCCGCGTTCTACCGGCCTTCCGCGCCGGTGCTCCGGCTAACCTCACTACGAAGCGGAGCTATTCTGGAAGAGGACAACCTGCAGACACAGAGACAGCCAGTAATAGAATTATCAAGGAATATAACGGCATAGTGGGATGACATTCTTGAGATGATGCCCAACGGCAGATTATGTTCTTTTATTTAAAATGATGCCATCTCAGTGCTTCGGCTTGCTCTTGCACTTGAAGTCAAAAGTCGAGCCGATTTCACCCCACTTGATGTTGCTGAAGGTCACGACCGGGTTGGGCTCAACCTTGACAACGTTGGTCGGGTTTCCCTCGGTCTCGTCGCACGGTCCAGCCTCGGGTGCTCCATCCAACCAGCGCATGTTTCCGCCAGCGTCCCACCAAATGCTAAAGGCGAGAACGTTGCCGCGGTCAAAAGACTCGCCCTGCTCCTGGTGCGCTCCCAGCTCGATGAACCGGCGGGATCCTGTGGCCGCGCAGAACTCGTCGTTGAGGTAGTTGACTTCCGGCAGGCCGGGCTTGTCGACGACATCGCTGCGGATCAGACGTCCTTCTTGGATGTACAGGCGGTGAATCTCCTTCAGTTTGCCCGACTCGTCGGCGGGGAACTGGGTGATGACGGTGAAGGGCTTCGTTGTGTCCACCCTGAACTCGGGCCCCCTTCCGTAGATCGAGGGCTGCGAGTTGCGGTACGGGTTCCAAGCGCATCCGTTCTTGTCGCAGACGCCCTCGAAAGCGCACTCTTCGCCCTCGCAGAGATAGACACCCTCGACCGAGCATGGGTGGGGCGCAATGTGGTTCGCGCGAGAGTTGGCTTCCCAGATGTCCTGCAAAGGCGTGAGTTTTCTACGTTGGAGCTACCAACAAAGCGTCTTTTTTTTTTTTTTTGGACTTACCATCTCGTTGCAGCACGCGCCGTAACCTTCAATGTTGGCCTAGCAAACGCAAGTCAGACGATGTGAAGGAAATAGACAGTCGGGGGTCGTCCAATTGACTTGCCTCTCCGTTGATGAATGGCGTTGTGTAGCACTGAGCGTCGCAGTAGCCGGTGCCATGGCGAGCACCTCCCTGGTTCAACTCGCTCTTGCCGCCATCCGCGTACATCTCGGACAGATACAGCGCGCTGTTCATGCCGCAAGGCAGTTTGGTCACGTCCACGTCGAACGTAAACTCCTGGCCGGTCAGGTGCAGCATCTCGTACTGGTCCTTTGTCGGGTCAAGGAGATAGACACGCGGGGACACCTGCACGCCGTCCCTGAGCTGGTACATGGTCATGGCTGAGCCATCCGTCGTGACGCCGACGCGGCTGTAGTCGTCAAGGCCCTCTTGGACGCAGTTCTCAGCGCAAGCTTCCTTGGTTGGGCACGCCGTTTCGTTGGGCGGGTTGCCCCAAGACCCACAGCTGGCTCCGTTGGCCGCCTGGTAGACGTTGTGCGCGAGGGAGTCGAGGACGACGAAGTTGTTCACCTCGGTGCAGCCGCCGGCCACGGTGCAGCGCCATGTCGTAAGGGGAGGGTGGTTCTCCTCCGGTCCGATCTGGCGTTGGGCGGAGGCCAGACCGATGAGAGCGGCCAGGCTCAGGCGAGAGAAGGACGGGGCCATGATGAATGCTGTGGCTTACTGAAAGGAACGGTCTGATACACCTGTCAAGTGAGGGAGAACGGCGATGTCACCTAGAGCGGGCGATGGAGGCGCTCATGGTGAAAAGCGCGAGAGGATCCGACGGTATATATTCCCGCGAGAAGCCGCATCGGCTGGACATGTCGGTTGTCGGCCCCAGGCGCCACTTTCTGCTTGAACCTCACGATCTGGGGAACTCGGGTTGCGGATTCTCCAATCCGAGACTCGCATCTTCGGCTCATGGTGGCTCATTCCCGTTGTGATGATGGAGGCTCACGTTCCGAGGTCTCCGCTTGGCCACCTTAGAGCCAGTTCGTCGTCGATGACCAGGGGTTGGCAGGCTGGCTCAATCGACGGTGACGAAGTTGGGGTTGGAAAACGGGGTAGGTAGTTGGCAAGAAAACCATCAAGCGGATATCGTATGTTCGCGTCTTCGTTTTTGGCGGACGGTACAACGGGCCAGGAACCGCGCAGTATGCGCACTTGGCAGTCGACTGGATGTAACGCTGCGCTCGTCTATCATGGTTGCGCACATGGATGTGCATGAGCGGGGTTCGTCCAACCATCTAACGACCCAGTCAGCTTGTCTGATTGTCCATGAATCATTAGCCGACTCTGTCCCTTACAGAAGCGAAGATTAGGCGTCAGGGCCCTCCGTCTTCTTGACCGAGATGAAGTTGGAGGCTTTTTGGAGACGGGAGAAAGCGGGGAAGCGTAGGATTCAGGACGGCTGCTTTCTCTTAGTTAGTTTCTCCGCATGAAGCGATTGCAGGGGGTTGAAGCCGCGGCACAAGCGTAGGACGGCTTTATGCCTATCCCAATATCCTAGCCGGAGTTGCTGCTCCTCGTTCTCGTTTGACACTTGCGTCTACTGGGTGCTCGGCTTTAAGCACGTTCTGCATCGTCTCCCCCAGTATATCCTCGCCATGTTTTCCCCTTCCTTCGTCGTTGTCGTCGTCCTCTGTTGTCGCTCACTATCGTCGTCCCACGGCGAAACGGCTCCAATCTAGACGGCAGCATCGACAGAGCAAGTCGTACACATGAAATGCGAGGGCATGATGTTCGCTTGTGCCAAGTCTTAAGCTGATGGAACACTGCACTACACAAAATCTCACCCGTGGAGCCGTGCCACCCCTCGACGATGGCCTGCCCTAGCCGGTCCCTTGTCTGGGCCTCCGTCCCTGGCCGCTTCAACCAGGCCAACCACCATCTTGAACCTCAACGCGGGGCACTAACCAGCGGAAAAACTGCCTGAAAGATCCGATGAACTGCTCTGTTCCGTTCCTATCGTGACTAGGCCGTCCAATATTTGGATTCTTCCGCCTTTGCCCGGCTCGGCATGCCAACCAACACAGGCCATCCACGCGGCTCGCGATCTTCGGCCCTCTGCTACCTTATTCGTTCTCGCCCTGTACTTCTCTATCGAGATTAGTTGATTACGTCTCGCACATCGCTGCAAGGCACACATCTATTCCACCGGCTGCCACATTTCGTCTTCTTCTCCACATACGGCAAACGGCTATGTTGATCACGTCCCGGCGAGCCGGTCGCTCGCTTGTCCATAGGCTGACGTGGGGAAATCTTCGGCGTATTTCAAGATATGAATCTTGCATGCAAGGCCAGACGGGTTATCTAAGCGAATCATTACTGTTGATGGATCGCAATGACCGGACGGCTTCCCCTGGCGGACTTCGCTTACACCATTTATTTCCCCGTAGTGTTGGGGTCTGTATGCTCGATCCTTCTCCCCCGGAATGCGGGCTCGGGTCGGAAAGCTGAAATACGTGAAGGCGAAATGCGCTTTTAGCTGATCTGCATCGGGATATCAGCCCTGAAGTGCCGGTGACACATATGCTTGAGATGATGCGTATATTGCTCGGGTAGAAGAATGTGACTCCCGATATTTGTTGGACATGCCTTCTGCTGTCTGATGCATTACACCAACTATTAACTAGAATCGATGGTCGAAGCGCTTGATGACCGCCTATTTCGGTTGTTCTTGTTCGTCATTTCTATTTTGCAAAGAGATAATGCTTTCCTCGTCCCGAAACGCCCGCTAACCCGTACCTTACACTCTAACCATGTTGTTCATACCAACCTTCTCCCACTTCCTGGGGATGATACCGATGGTCCGGCGAGGGTCGGAGAAATACTGGCCTCTGTATACGGCGGAGGCATCTCTGTTCCACCCAACCCCGGTCGATCTTGTCTTGTAGCAGTGTTCACTCTACTCGGCATTGCAGGAGCCGTCGGTTTTCGTTCCACAATTGGCTTCGCAGGAACCTGGGCGCCTTTGTCGATCAACATCTGCGCGAGGTCCCGGTTCTCTAAAAGCCGCGCCAGTGCCAACGGCTTGATTTGTCCCATCTTATCAACATCCACCTTGGAGCCGAGGATCAGCTGCACCAGAGCGCTGTCGTTCGTCTGCAGAGCCTCGAGCAATGGTGTCCTGCCTTTATTGTCGGTCGCGTTCGGGTCAGCACCGTGTGCGAGGAGAAGCTTGACATCTTCATGTCTGCGGCGATCGATGGCGTATAAGAGGAATGTGTCATCCTTGATCTTCTTGTTGGGGCTGCCGCCGTGTATGAGGAAAGTACGCAAGAGCTCCGTATCGCCCAGCGTCACGACGAGACTCATGATGGACTCTCCCCAATTGTCTACCTGATTGGGGTCGGCTCCCCGATCAAGCATTGCTCTCACAAGATCGGCCTTGATCGCTTCGTCCATCTCTTTGTTCTGCAACATTGACCATAGAATACCTTTACCCATCAACCCCGTGGCGTTGGGATCAGCACCCTTCGCGAGTAGGATCTTGACGAGGTCGTATTTCTTCTTGTGTAGTGCGGAGATAAGCATGGTTGTGCCGGTGAGATCCGTGACGTTTGGGTCCGCCCCGTGCTCGAGCAGGAACGAGACGATGTCGAGGCGGTTCTGGCCCAAGGCCATGTGCAGCGCAGGTTGGCCAGTGATGTCACGCGCATTCATGTCGGCACCATGCTGCTGAAGGAGCTTCATGTGCGGAAGACTACCGTTCTGGATGGCGTGGATGAAGATGGTGCGGCCGCTAATGGCAGTCATGTTGGCGTCGCAGCCGCGTTCTAGAAAAAGCTCGATGATGTCCAGCTTGTCGCTGTTGGCAACCTCGATGAAGAACGGCTGGCCCGACCAGGAGCGCTCTTTGACGTCTGCACCCTGTTTGATCAAGAACTCCGCGATGGGCACGAACCCACACTCGGCTGCGTGAAACAGAGGGGGCTTCTTCTTGCCGCTACACGAGTCCTTGGCCGAGCGATCAGCCCCTGCGTTGATGAGAAATTCCACAGCTCGGATCTGGTTGGCGCGAATGGCGCAGATAAGGGCCGTGTATCCCTCGTCGTTCTGGCCGTTGATGTTGACGCCTTGCGAGACGAAGCCCTTGAGATGTCCGACATCGCCGCTTTTGGCCGCCTGGCACATGGCAATCACCATGGGTTCCGGTTTGGCGCGCAGCCCAGCCGTCATCGCCTTGAAGGAGTTGGAGATGGAGGAGAAGACGCCCGAGGCTTTGCTCTTCCCCTTCAAGTCCGCCTTACTGGATGTGTAACTTGGGGGTGCGTCATGCGACGGGACATCTTCGGTGCGCCCTGGGAGTGAGTTTGGGCTCTCGGTCGCCGACTCGGCGGGGTCTTCCGTGACGCGGAGAATATCACTGCGAGTGAGAACTATCTGCGATGATTCAACAGCGGTTTCCAGCAGCCGGTGTCCGTCGGGGGCCGAGAGCTTTGAATCTTGCTGAGCGACGGTTGGCCTGAGGGATCTCTTTAGACATGCACGCCTGGGAAGCAGTCCTCTCTGCACTCACATCTGAACGACTTGCATGAATTGCGCAAACAGACGAGCGTTCGCCCGGTGGTAATCTTCGTACTGCAAAATCACATCTGGATTGAGGCCAAACACGTTTCCCGGATCGAGTCTGCGGATTTGCTTGTTTACGGTAGCCGCGGCATCTGCGCATGGTTGGATTGAGATGGCAAGGGCATTCCGCAGGCCCGGTGACATGGCCGACGCGCCATCGAGGGACTGTCGAAGCGCCTCGGCTGTCTGCTTGAACTGTTCGAGTTTTGCTGATAATGAGATGAGGTGCTGGGCCGCGGTGCTTCCCGGGTCGATGCCCTTGAGAAGATTCTCAAGCTCGGCCGACGTCGAGACGGCTCGGTGAGAGATGTCGTCGCAGCTGGACGTCACCGCTGCGGAAGAGAAGCCTTGCATTCTGATGTGCTATCCGATCGGAGGATGTTCAATCTCCGAGGCAGAATTCGTGGTTTAGTACCACTTGACGCTTCGATGCCTGACCTGGCCGTCGGAGACGATTTATGGTTAAATTAATCGACAAGGATGCCGGCGTAACCCCACGCCGACGAGCCGTCGTGTGGTGAGAGGATGACGACCTGCTGAGGTCTTGATTGGAGACACCGCCGTCAAGTAAGGCAGAAATCCCGCGCGCTTCTCTGCAGCCAGCTCAGCCGCAGCAGAAGGTCCTTGAACCGGCCCAACCAAGGCCTAGGGGGCCTGTTAGTGTCGCAAAGACGCGCGTTCGGAACACGACACCCGTCGTGCTGTGGCTGGGTAAGGCTGACAAGAGGCCTCTTCCTCGACAGAACCGAACTGATCTGCTGCTTAGATCGGGTTGATTCAGAGTTTCCGGGGCTTTCATTGGCAATCGAGACATGTGTGGGCTTGATGATGACGAAATGCCCATCAGCGCCGCAAAGCTGCCTCCCCCATCTCCTCTCTCCGTGAGCGCTTCACGGTTTAAGCATGGAGTTCGTGCGGGAGCTGAAAGGTAGTGTCTCTGACGCATGCACTGAAATCAGGATCTCTCTGATACCCACAGGCGCCTCTCCTGGTTTTTTCTGTCCAGTAGTGCCTTTTTTTCTTCCCACCGCACCGTTGCAGGTAGTCATCCGGCCTGACGATTCGTGTCCAAATCAACCTACCAGCATGAGACCTCAGAAGATATTTTTGGATGCATTAGATGCTATGTTTCAAAGCATCCTCCCTAAAAATCGATGAGCTCGACGCCTTCCTGGCGGAGGACAAAACAGGAGATGAAGCTGGGCAGTGTGGAGACCTCTTAGTCAGAAGGTGAACTAAGGCAGATATGAAATGGTCTCTATGGCTCAGTCGGTAGAGCGTTGGTCTCATATTACTTCATCAATATGACTCTCCTCCAAGAAGAGATATCCAAAGGTCGCAAGTTCGAGCCTTGCTAGGGACATTTCCTTTTACTTTTGTAGCCCTCGACAAATAAATACACTGGGCTACTATACTACTTACTACATCATGTTCAAAGAAATTAGTTAATATGATTTAAACAGCCTGTCTTTTGCCACTCCAGCGATATGGATGCGAAGTAGTCAATCGAATACGGCTGACCATGTTGTCGTACAACGTTTCGCAGCGTTGTGCTCTCGCATGGGTGTGTACCAATTAGTACTCACTTTTGCCCAACATTAATTACTGTGAAAGAAATGGGTCTTATATATCATGTCGGCACTGGTGCCCTGAAGTCTAGTATTACAAAAATCTTAAGAAATATCATTATGCTGAAGAGCTAACTCGCCGGAAGGGCCTACCCGCATCTAGCCCAGCTTCTTCTCCTCGCTGGTCCATTCTGATGATGGCCCCTCGTATCGTGGCGGCGGTAATTCCACTCGGGATATTTGCAATGCGTCATCAATTTGTCTCGGCATGGAGTGATGCGCGGGTGCCGGTTGCATCGGCTGCATGTTTTGCGGTGTTGATTGTATCGATCGGGATGGCGGCTGCACTGCCTGCGCGGGGCCGATGGGTGTCGAGTCTGCTTCGACGGCCTGGGTTTCGTCACCGGCCAACTCAAAGACTGGTGCGTATTGGTGATTGTTATGATGAGAAGGGTGGTGAGCTGCCGCGGGCACAGCCTGGGCGTTCCACGTTCCGTTTGGTGCTCCTGGCGATCCTCCTGAAGATCCTGGGGGGTACTGCGAGACTGGTGAGACCCCATGTGCTCCTCCCCACGTCCCGGTAGGCCCGTTGGAGGAAGCCACAGGTGATGGTGATGGCCATGTCCCTGAGGGCTGGCCGTAAGTGGCTGTGTTTTGCCAGTATTGAGGACTTGGCGGCCCTTGTTGGTACTGATGATGTTGTTGTTGTTGTTGTTGTTGTTGTTGCTGCTGTTGATTCCATTGCGTGGTGCCGGCGGCCATTTGCATCCCGTGAGCCGAATCAGGTCGGAGGTCGTGTGCGCCGTGATATGCTGTCGCCTGTCCCTGGGGCGGTGACGCCGACATAGTCGTAAGGCTCGTCGCACTGGACAGAGCCGCAAACTTCCCACCGGCCCCGACCTGCCCCTTTCGCTCCGCCCGCTGCTTACGGCGCCGGTAGCAGAGGAACGCGAGCAAGGCGGTCAGCGCGACGAGTCCTCCCACAACACCTGCTGCGAGTATCGCACGCCCCTTCCCGCTGCTGTTCGAATCCGAATCCTGACCTGGATCCGTGACACCCTCCTGCCCGTCGCTGGTCCCTGTCGCGGCGGGCTCGATTTCCCTCGTTACTGTTACCGTTACTCCGTTCTGCGCTACACTTTTGTATGTCGTCATGGTCAGTGATGCTGATGGTGTTGCTCTCGATATCGCTGGTGTTGTGGCGGGCGCCGTGCTGAATGTCGAGCTCGCGGAAGTAGCCATTGTCACGAGGTCGTCGGCCTCGGCGTTGAGAAACTGGGCCTGTGAAACACCAAGGGGGGTTTTTGAGTCGGTGCAAGACGTCAGGAGCATCTCGTATACGTCGTCAAGCTCGTCCTTGTCCGTCTCCGCGACACATGACGCGGTTGCCATGACAAAGTTCCCCCCGTTGCCGCATAGGCAGGTGTTCATCTCCGTCACCGTGTTGCCGGTGCACCCCGACGCGGCAGCCGCACGGTCCAGGCATGACCGCGACGATGCTGGATACGCAGAGAAGTCATTGGTGAAGGCGGCGTAGGATGTTGATGCGAGGTATGAGAAGAGGAGCGATGAGGACGGAAGGAATCGGTATCGATGTTTCGACGGCATGTTTGGCGGTCGTCGGTCGACGCTGGATAACGCGTCGAAGGGCGTGAATGACAGAAAGATCTATTTTGTTTTCTTGGTGTTCTCTAGCAGGACGACGTCTTGGCCGATTCTTTTCTCAACATTGGATTCCCCTTGGATGCTCTCGAACGCGTTCCGAGGGTGCAACCGGGTGGGATCTGGCAGCTTCGGAGGCGAACAGGACCAAGTCAGATCAATCATGGGACGAGGAAGAGTTTTAGGGTGCAATTGTGGAGGAGGTGACGGGGGACTCGAGTACTAGAAAAGGCCCATTCTCCGGGCTCCTACAGCGTGTGATCGGGGCGACTATGGCGTGGGTTCATTTGCCCGTATTGATGAAAGATCCTGGAACTCCAGTTTCTCCTCTGGCACCTCCATGGGCTCCAGGGGTTCTCGAGGGCCAGAGAGGAGGGGAGGGAAGGCCCGGAACCCGGACACTCGGCCACTGCGGGATTAGGGACATTTTGGACCCAATGGCTGGGAGAGGGAGCACCCTGGGCTCCCGTTGACATCCGTCGCGATCCCTCCTTCGTGCTCGTCTAGCCAGGGGAAACTCGACATTGCGTGGAGGCTGCATGAGCCTTGAGCCCCGGTTGAAACCACTATCCCAGTCAGAATACGAGTCAGTCGCAGCGAGGAGATTGGGTGCTGACCAGGGCAAAGAGTTATGAGCGGTTCCACTTGCCGATTATTAGAGTTTGATTTTACTTTATGCGCTCGTGAGGGATCGTCTTGCTTATATTGAAAAAGCTGACGGTTGCGCTGCCCTTCACAAACATGCCTCGCACTTTGTGAAGTAAGTTATGTGAAGCGCCCCAGTGCTGTCGTACAGAGGTGCTCAACATCACACTGAGCTTGCCGACGCCACAGCCGCCGCCCCCCGGTTGTGATCCCCGACCGTCAAGCAAGCCTTGGGACATGTTGGGCTGCCCAGCGCCCTCCCACAAACCGAGACCGCCGACTAGGGTCCCACGGCGTTGCCGGCATACGCAGGCCGCCGGCGGAACGGTGGTGCCGACAGTATACGAGCATCCCCCTGACATATCAACAGCATTCCCCAGATCCTCTATGTGACGAAGTGCTATACTATGTATGCATGCCCTCGCACTTGGCCAACTTAAAGATGCGTCACTAGTCCAAGATAACGTTGTTTCGAGTAAGGTACCGCCTTCAACCCGTACGATCACGACCACAACCAAGGCCACCACGGCCGCGCAAAGACTTTGTTTGGCGCGTCCCAAGTCTGTGCAGTCTCGTCACATCGCATCAACACGGCCGTCACCCTTCAAGCTTTCCGCCTAGGAACAAGGAAACAACCAACGAACCGTGCTCCGGCCCACACCGGGCAAAAGATGTGAACCATGTGGGGGGGGGGGGGGNCATCACACCGACAGATATTCTCTGCACCAATCACACCAGCAAAAATAATCATTGACCAGCCTGGGGGTCGAACCCAGAATCTCCTGATATCGCGATCAAATCGTAGTCAGACGCCTTGCCATTGGGCCAACCGGCCGATGTCCGTGAGGACTTGTTTTTTCGGTGAGCTCACTGGAAATATCAAGTTGCATTTCACCTCGTCCGTGCTGAGTCTCTCAGTGTTTTGTCTGCCATGGTAAACGCAACACGTACCAACAAAGATGAGCTGGCCAGAATGCGAACTCGTTCTATTTCGTCTGTTCTTGCGTTGAAGTTGGCTAGGATGATCGTATTATGATATCGGATGACGATTCCTCGCGTCGCAAACACCGTTGTCGCTTACTCACTGTTGTATCATGGCAACGTAAGTCTCATGATGGTTGCCGGTCGTGTCCATAATTATTCATTCTGAAACTGCCGTAGCTGCATTTGAACGGCCGTAGCTTTGGCGATGTTGGATGCCATCTCCGGTCATGTAGAAATTCACTGACATGATTGTCTTCTCCGTAAGTTATGACACACATATTAGCTGCTTGCTGCACCGCTATAGTGCATTCCGTCTGGGTAGACAACTGGCCTCGCCATAGTATGATTTGCCATCCATGGCTGTCCGACTACCGATGAAGAATACATCAGAAGTCGGCAATCTTCAAGTGATTTGCACCCTGGCATCAGGTATCGCAAGCGTCCCCTTCAACTGAGTGTCCCAGGCTCCGCAGGTGAACTGGAAACCCGCTGGCTGAGTTTATTAACCTTTTGGTTCTCCACTGCTCTAAGAAACAAAGGGTGAAAAGCGCGACTTGTTTCCATCGGACATTCCCTCAACAGATCAGCCCGCTCAAGATCGTCATCGTAGCTGGTTAGGAGTGGTGCTTCGCAGAATTCGCCTCGCAGCCCGTTCATGTACAGCGTAAAGCTGATCACTAGGAAGCCTAGGATGTTGGCGAGAATGAACACGAAAACAGTGTAAGAGATAGAAATTTAGTGCTTGTACTAAACGATGGCTCCTTAGGAAGATGCAGCTATCTGACCTCACGTCTGTCGGTGAATCGTGAACCAAAAAACGAACCTCGGCGGTATGACGTGAGGTGGTTGCGCCGCCGCGGAGTATCGGCCTCGGTGCCGGCGGGTCAAGACAGGGGTGACAATGAAATTTGTCCGATTACCAAGCTCAAAAATCCCCACAAACACAGACAGAAACCGGGTCTCGCTCGCGTCAACCACGGCAGAAGCGTTGAAAGATCTAGACTCTTTCCCTGTACTCGACGTGGACTGTTAGACACGAGGTAGTAACTCGATCTACACATACCTGTTGCACTCTTCCGGCATTGCTGGCGAACGTCTCAATCGGCAGATCAACCTTATGTCCAGGATGCCCCCGGGACGCCCCCGCTTCGATCTGGAGCCTTTCAAAGATGAGATCGTCGAAGCCTTCAACAGACGCGAGACGGTCGAAAGCATGATCAAGGCCCTCGCCGCCAAGGGCCTTGAGGTAAACAGCAAGACTTTTCAACGGCGGCTTAGGGAATGGGGGCTTTATAGATATCAGAAGACTCCGAAGAGGTCGCAAGCCGGACGCTCGAGCATTGCACCGAGCACGGCGGCGTCCATGACACCAGTAGCGGCACAACCAGTCCTCCAGCCTATCACGCAGGAGATCCCCGACTCGGTATGTTCTGTTCCTTTTCCTGATGGGGTAATTGCAAGAGTCTGAAGAACACCAAGTGGGTGCGTCGGGACCACAAAATGCAAGTTCTGGTGGATTCGGGGGCTTGGAGATTTTGTCCTTTTGCCGTCGATGAGAGGCATATTAATATGGCATCCGTCCGGCGACTGGACTGACGACGCGGACCTCAGCTGCAAGACGACGGTCTCTCATCCTCATCGTCATCCAGTATATCAGTCACCGGTTTCTCACCAGAAGGACCAAGAAACGAATTTTCCACCTCCAATTCGTATACGTTGAGGGTAGTCTACCCGCCGCCGCCAGTCATGCCTCAGAAGGTCTGGACCCGTCGCAATCCGGCTGGCTTCGGCTTGGAGAAATCCCTCGAAGCCGTCCGCAACCCCACCGCCGCTCCGATCGACATTCCCTCTCCGTCGTCTGATGTGAGTAAACTTTCCTTTCCCCGCAAGATCTTTCACAACGGGAACCATGAGAGTTTTTTTTTTTTTTTAACGAAAAAATACACATATATAGGTGGNCAGGATGGCGACTCATTCACTCTCGCATCTTTCACTTCCGAAGACGCCTGGGAACTTGGCCATCTCCTGCACGCCCGCCTCCTCCCCTTCGCTCTCGTCAACGGCAAGCCCACGGTGATTTCAATCGCGCTAGCAAACAGCGGCGGCCAGGCCCTGTTCCAGACGGCCGTCGGTCCCGGCACCCTCCCGGACAACGAGACTTGGGTGCAGCGGAAGCGCAACAGCGTGCTCCGGTGGGGCGCCAGCACGTGGCTTTTGCACAACAAGTTCAAGGGCGACGAGGCTGCCTTTGCTGCACGGTTCGGCATGAGTACAGAGCAAGCAAGCAAATACGCCATCCATGGGGGCGGCGTGCCCATTCGCGTGCAGGGGGTTGAGGGCGTCGTTGCCGTTGTCGTCGTCAGTGGGCTGCAGCAGGCTCAGGATCACGGTGTGATCGTGGACGTTATCAAGAACAACTGGCAATGACCTCCACTTAGATTTGATTTCGAACGCATAGAGAAGCGAGCCAATGCTAAACTCCTTGCTTCACGATAATGAACAAGACGTTGTCACACTTCCTCGAAACTTTGGGCTGTCTTCCATGCACACCAACACATCAGAGATGGAAACGCTTATCAGTAGCCTAGTTTGTTCGATGAGACGATAGTGCTATACTTTGTTTCAAGACATCAGCATGCTAATCGGCTTGTGGTATCCGTACCGTGTTTCCGATATCAAGCCTTGCTCGCCCCTGGTGAGACACCGCAAATGCGCTCGGCTGAGCCAAGCGCCGCGCTGACCGAGTAACGCATATTCAAACGCTAGGGAACTGTAGTAAGTTGTTTATTGTGTGCTTCAAGGGCATACAGGAGAACCTGCCATCGCGCCGCCTGCGTTCGGTCCGAAGAATCGACACCCGCAGGTCCCAAGCACTCGGTAACGCGAAGGGTCACGCGGGGCGACATAATCGACGACCAATATGCCCGGTTGGTTTGACAGTTGAACTCGGGCGGGAGACTCGGGTAAATGTATGTCGTCATTTGCCTGCATAACTCCGGTGAGACACCCCAACACCCTATCAGAGTCAGCCCCGTGCCAGTGCGGCGCAGCAGCCAATGTCACTTTCCAGACAGTGGTAACAGGGAATTAGATCCCGCATCCAGCACTGAACGTGCCCCATTTCCCCTTCCGTCGCAGAAGATGCCTCTTCGGAGACAGCATGGCATCCGCAACCAGGGCGCAAGGGAATGCCAATAGCCCTCCCTGGCCTAACGGCTCCGGATCAGACCGCCGAGAAGTACACTTAAGCGGGGTTGAGGCGATATCCGTTGAACGCAAAGTGCAACGTCCGTCAATACATAAGACGGTAGGTCGCTTCCACTCCCAGTATCCCGGACGCAGACGGCAGCGAGAATGGGTTGACCGTCGGGTCCACGGAACACTGAAGCAACACCACCCACCCCGATCGCGGCAGAATGGTTATCAAGACAGCTTTGGGCCCGGACATATGGGCTAGGAAGAACCGGAGGGTCGGTTTTATTCTTTTGGCCTGCCTAGTTGTGATGTGGCTGTTGGCAGCTTGGGGAATTTTCCCTGATCGGGTTCGTCTTCGCGTCCTTTTTTTCCTTTTTTTTTCCTTCTTTTTTTTTTTTCTTCCTTTTGAAGACTTCGCGTATCTGACAATGAATCAGATAACCAATGACGCGGCGGGCCTTGGGAAGTCGTCCAGTGCGGACCCTAACCCAAACATACATTCGAGCCCTCATGGTGGCCCCGGGCTTCCGGGAGAGGACTTTTACGAGGCCGAGGCACCCCAGCCTATCCATCCAACGTCTTCATACCTGGATTCCGTCGCCGTGATTATTGAAATGAACCCGTCCAGCGTCTCTAATTTGGTACCTGTCATTATCAACTTCGCTACGGTTCTAGGCACGCGATGGCCCATTGTACTTCTCACCCTAGAGTCCACCAAATGGCAGCCGCCGGCCTCACTCCCTCTCCAACGCCTTTTAGATAGTCAACAGCTGCGTATCAAGTACCTCCCTACCGGAACGTCTTTGCCCGACCGGGAATCGGCCTCGGCTTTCCTCACAAACCGCTGGATATGGGAGCAATTCGTGGACGTCCGCCGCGTGCTCCTGTTCCAGACCGACAGTGTTCTGTGCTCCCAATCGGACAAGCGCGCCGAGGACTTTTTGGAGTGGGACTTCATCGGAGCACCGGTCAAGAACGGAGCGGGGTTCAACGGCGGATTGTCCATACGGAACCCCCGGGTCATGCTCGAGATCCTGAATCATACGACCACCAGCTTCGAGCATGACGGAGCCACGTCCGAGAATTTGTGGTTCTATTCGAAAGCAAAGGAACGCAAGGCCCACCTCCCCAGTGTGGACGTAGCAAAGACGTTTTCCGTTGAGTCGGTGTTTTACAACAAGCCGTTAGGGATTCAACGGTCGGCTGGGTGGGCGGAGGGGCATAAAGAGGAGATCATAACGTGGTGCCCCGAGGCAAAAATGCTACCCGACGTAGACTCGTTGTCATCGCAAGCACACAAGCGATAGCCTTTGTGCGTATAGGTCCCTAGACCTAGATACCATCTTCCACTTATAAATAAGTGCTGCATTTGCCGATTGTCTGTACATGCTTCACTGCCTCAATGCATGCGACATATGAAGTTATTAATCAGTAAGCTTGAAGAGGAAGCAAACCGGCGTGCATCTAGCGACGAGCTTGCTTGTTGGCATCATGTTTGGTTGCGTTGTGTACGGGACATTCTTTTTAACTCTTTACAACACAACCCCTGGGTCACAAGTTTGACGGCCTTCAGACTTTCTCGCTGTGAATTGGGTGATCAGCATATCCGATGGATCTGACAAACAGCTGTGCACTCTCCAAAAGTCGTCTTTTCGCATCGCCCCTAGCGTCGCGTCCAGAAAAGGCACTATGCGCATCCTCAAAATCGAGTCCGGCAACGGCCTTCCAGATGCCATACACATCTTCCGGCGAAAGCGGAATCTAAGTAAATCGGCCTGGTCAGTCCCACGGCGCTCCGCGTTCCGAGACACACCACTCACCATATTCGGATACGACCACATAAAAGCGAAGCTCGCGGTTCCCGCTGGCCGGTCGACGTGATAAACGCCGCTCGGCACCACCAAGACCGAGTCCGCCACGAACAACTTCCTCTCGCTCTTCCACAGAAGCACCGAACTACCCGGGAAATGGCCCGCGACTTTGACCGCGAGGTACTGCCCATTGCAGAACTCCAATTCCTTCTCTTCCCACAGAACATGAGCGTCGCCGCGTCGCCCTAGCCAGTCGCCGTCCTCAGCCGAGATGTACACTTTGCAGTCAAAGGCCTCGGCCCAGTGAAGCGCGGTGGAGAAGTAGTGAGGGTGCGAGATGACGATGGCCTCGATGCCGCCAAGTTCTTTGACGCGGCGGACCGTATCATCATCAATGTACGTGAGGCAGTCCCAGAGAATGTTGCCGCCGGGCGATCGGAGGAGGAACGCGCGCTGGCCGATGGCAAACTGGGGCGTGGTGCTGATAGAGACGCAGTTCGAGTTGTACTTGTCCTTGGTGAAGACATTCGTGTACTTCTTGGAGTCTCGCAGCTCGCGAAGGGTGGTGAACCATTGACTGTGAACGTTAGGTTAACCACCCGTGCGGTATGGAGACAAGCACTTGAACAGAAAAGAGTTATGCATCACTAACCCATTTTCCGGAACGTATTGACGAGGGTCATCACATATCTTGCATGATTTGACTGCGTGGCTGTCGTATTGGAGCCCGCAGGTGCCGCAGATCATGAGATCCATATTGTTAAAAGATTCAGTGTCTGTGCGATGTTGTCAGATGAGAAATACTGTGGCTTTTCGCTCTCTTCTGCGATTATATTTGTGAAGGTCGAATCAGCTTCTGTGTTCTCAACCACTTGATGTCAGAGTATCGTGTGAATGAATTATAACCAAAATCAGTCGGAGTCATCCCAGCTACGTCAGGACCACTTGGCTTAGTCAACAACCTTCGACTAGGTTCGCAGTTTGCGCATTCGTGTCTGTTCCTGGGCCCCAGGTCCCATGATTGTTAAGCATTTTTTAGTGAACCCCACTGAAGAGCCTAACTACATCTAGGGGGCACAACGTATGAATTACGAAGTAACATTAGGAAAATTGTAGGAGGGATGGGACGGGACAACGGGATCCAGCAACTGGAAAAGGAAGCCATCTAGAAGGAGAGTCAGAGCTTTAGAACTTGAGGAGACAAGTCATTGGCGACCGCTCCTCTCTCTCTCTCTCTCTCTCTCTCTCTTGTTTTTCTGGGGTTTCTGCTGAGGCTGGGATTTCATCCCCCAGCTTTTCCATACAACAAGAAACTACACACATTTGTAGTTGCACGCGCATGACCAAGTCGTCCACTGAGCTGCGCTGAGAAAGGCGAGGGCACAGCAGCTCTTGTTGTGATACAACTCTGGAAATAAAAATAGCAAACCAATGAATTGACCTTGACTTTGATGGTTCATCGGGATTCAGCATCCAAGAGAAACTGGATTGAAAGATGTTTTTTTTTCTCCTTGGGGGAAAAGGGGGGATATGTAAGATTGATGATGATGAACCCGTTGGACACATTCAATTGGTGGCTTTTCAGCAAACAAGTGACAGCTGAGCTAAAAGCAAATTGAAAAGTTGACGCCGGCATAGTAGCTCGACAACGATTAATCAACTGTGAGCTGCGCCGGTGATTATGGTCCGCTCCGCTCCGCCCCCGGGGTGAATGACAACCCCAAGACGACGATGCCGAAGTTCCGCTCCTCTCCTCGGCGTTAATATAAGGTTGCTTGGCATATGGGCCTATTTGCAGTCTGGCGACCCGATTCCAGACATCCTCTCAGTTGAAAGGATCGAAAATTGCCGGAATCTGCTCCCCGACTGGCAATGAGGCCGCGCCTCAAGTCTCCTGCGGATTCATCGTGCATGATTTTCCGTGGAGAACGTGGAGAAGGCAACCGCTGTTGTCGTTCTAGGGCCGGTCACACGATGAAGCTCCGGGCCCAGTTGGACTAGCTGCTCGGGAATTTTTATCTAGCAGTACCGCTGCGTCATGCAAAGCGCCATCGTGTAGATATTCCGACAGTTTGGGTGTTGCTGATTTGCGGATTTGCGAAAACCACGGCTCCGGTGGCATCGCAGCACAGAACAGGAAACCGGATTCGCGTCCAGTCTGCAGACCGTTCACTGACGTTGGATTTGCCGGTCAGGCGTCCTTAATCTGGATGCGAAACTCGTGAATTATATCACCAAACATCTTGATCATGGCATCCCTCGGCTGCTGGTCGAGGCGCTGACCGCAAATTTGAGGGAGATGTTTGTGTGCGCGGAGTCCGAACCTTGACCTTGAAGGTCCCCGTACTGTATTGGCTCAGCCTTGTCAGCCTGCAAGCGTCGCTGACCAGAACCTGATTGAGATAAAGGGGGAATATTTCTGCGTGGTCATCTTGGCTCACCCAAGATTCGAACCAAGACTTCTTGGAAGTCTTGGGGCAATTTTTGGCTCCACGAGTACTTGTGGCGCCGAGACTCTAACACTCATGATCAGCTGAGGCTCCGAAAGTCCGAGCCACAAAAATGAAAAAATCTCAAGCTTCAATGCGGTAGTATCAGGGCTTCTTGCAGGACTTTGAGAAAGTTGGGCGTTGAGATTTGTTGGTGTTGTCCAGGCAGTTGAAGACAGCCTCACGACCGTGAACCTGTCACTATGGTGGGGAGAATCGTGACGGAGTACAGACATCGCATCTTTAGGCGCTTTTTTGACGCAAGAGCTGCCAATGCGATAGGTGTGCGACAGGGGGTCTCGTCATCACATTCTGAATGGGAGGATTGGCATGCAGGTTCTCAAATGATGCCAACGCCTCTGTGCCGAGTTACCCAGCTTGGCTGGGACTCCAGACAGGTGGAGCTTTAGGGGAAAAGAAAGATGGGCCTGGAGCATCTTACAGCATCGCCTCACGATGAATATCATATAAAAGAATGACAAGAAATCTCTCTGTGCCGAATCTTTCTGAGCACCCTCCTCAGCTTAACACTGTCACTCCTTTCTGCCCTCCTTGACTCTATCTCCTTCTCTTCCAAGAACTGGCTTCTTCATCATACACTTCAAAAACATTTTTCGTCTTACACCGACTTACACCACATCTATACTATCTCACCAACATGAAGTTCACCAACCTTGTCAACCTCGCCCTCGTGGGCTTTGCCTCTGCTGCTCCTACTCCGACCGTTGAGGAAGAGTCCACCAACGTCCTCGCCAAGCGCGCCTCCATCACCGAGTCCTGCAACATCGGTTACGCCAGCACCAACGGCGGCACCACCGGTGGCCGTGGCGGCTCTACCACTACTGTGTCAACTCTTGCCCAGTTCACCAAGGCTGCTGAGTCGAGTGGTAAGCTCAACATCGTTGTCAAGGGCACTATCTCGGGAAGCGCCAAGGTCCGCGTTCAGTCCGACAAGACCATTGTTGGCCAGAAGGGCTCCAAGATCGTCGGTGCCGGTCTTTACATCAACAAGGTCAAGAACGTCATCGTTCGCAACTTGAACATTTCCAAGGTCAAGGATGCCAACGGTGATGCCATCGGAATCCAGGCGTCGACCAACGTCTGGGTTGACCACTGCGACTTGTCTTCGGACCAGAACTCCGGCAAGGACTACTATGACGGCCTCATTGATATCACCCACGGAGCCGACTTCGTCACCATCTCCAACACCTACCTCCACGACCACTGGAAGACTTCCCTCATCGGCCACGTCGACACCAACACCAGCGACAAGGGCAAGCTCCGCGTGACCTACGCCAACAACCACTGGAAGAACGTCAACTCTCGCAACCCCTCCGTCCGCTTCGGCACCGTCCACGTCTACAACAACTTCTACGACAAGGTTTGTAATCCTTATGCACACAGAAAGCACGATACACTAACAAGATAACGTGAAGGTCGGAGCCTCGGGCGTTAACACACGAATGGGAGCCCAAGTCCGTGTTGAATCCACTGTTTTCGAGAACTCGAACAAGAAGGCCATTCTCTCTGCTGACTCTAAGGAGACTGGCTACGCTACTGTCTCCGATATTTCCTACGGCGGCGGCGAGAACACTGCTCCCAAGGGCGACCTTGGCTCTAGCAAGATCCCCTACTCGTACTCGCTCTACGGCAGGAACAACGTCAAGAGCAAGGTTGTCGGCACTGCCGGACAGACTCTCAGCTTCTAAGCGTCTAAGCGAGGGGACCACACCGACGGTGGGCTCTGCCGAGAATCGAGGGGCGCGGCTGCAAACAGGATTTTGCAGCCTGAGTATTGACAGGCAGGAGTGCACGAGTGCATGAAGAGTGTACGAAAGCATGTGCTGTGGGAACCTTTTTTCTGAATGACAGCTTTTTGTACATAAAGTCGTAAGATTCTTTTCTTCTATTACATTTTTCTGAATGTAAATACTATTTGCCATATCCAAGTACGATATGGCTCCAATGAACCCCTTGAGATGCAACTGGCACATCTCTAGCTCTGAGCACAGCTCAACTGTGAATTGCGCATTGATACATGGTTTCGGTGATTGAAAAAGCCCAAGACCTTTTTTGTAAGGTGGCATACTTGATTCTCAGTATTCTGCATCAGAGTCGCTGGCGAAGAAGGGGTGAACAGTGCTAGTAATAAATGTGATGATTCACCAAGACGCCGAAATGAATCATCGCAGTTCAGTGGGAGTAAGGAATTGGCAGTCGTTCTTGAACATAAGTGCAAGACTCAGGCCTATCTTCAAAAATAGAGTGTGTAAATAGAATACCGTACACCATGGAGAAGCCCTTATAATAAGGCATTCAGCTGCTGATCTAAGACCTAGACCCTATAAATTTTAGATAGTTGGGAGGAACGGATCTTCTCTGTGAAGAAACTGCGATACTCAAACACAATTAAATTGTTTCGCATCTTAGAGGCGAAACTCGTTGCTATTTCTAATCGCTCAACTTCCCATTGCTACTTTGGAAAACGAGCGATCCGGTCGTTAATGTGTATGGCGCACGTAGGGGCGGGGAAGGAGAGGCGTTAATTAATTAGAGATAGAGCGAATAGCCCAAACAACAAGAGATGTAAATCCATTGTGGAAAAGGCCTGTTTGAGTTATATATGAGATCCGTCAGAAACAGGGAAAATGGTGATATAACCCGAATGGCTATGTGCGCTGATCTTTATTGTTTCACTTTCTGGCTGCATCAATCCTATACAACTACACTAACCACGAGAAAAGAAACTCTTCACTTTATATCGAACGTCAACCACTATGTTGGTTGCGGTAGGCGTCTTGGCCGTATTTTTTGCTCACCCCACACAACATACAACAAGTCCGACTCTAGCAAAACACTCTGCATCGACAATTGGTACTTGTCCAGTATGAAATGCTTGCATGGTGACATGTAATAAACGTTTTTGGTGCGTTTGGTACTGACTCCTGTCCTGCCGAGTTTACGCAGAGTTGGACCAGTGCTCTGGGACGGCTTTTTTGACGCCGAATCTCTGGCTCAGAACTACCCAAGACCCAGTGACGATCAATTTTCTGAAGGCGTTCGCGTTGGCGTCATCGCCAAAGCCGGCCTCGAGCCAGCCCTTGACATCGCTCCAATCTAGGAATCCCAGCTTGTCAACAGCTTCCTCAGTTATGAGCTGAGTGAAAAGGCGATGCAGAGGCCCCCCTCGCGGCCACTTGAGAGGTGCCGAGTAGGGGTGCTTCCGCCGTTCGTAGAGCTCTTGGGTGATGAAGGGCTTCCCAGCCTCCTTGAGGATCCACTTCTCGCTCAACGCCTGTCGGGTAGCGCTGAGATCCTTCCACCACAGACTCGACCCAGTGCCGTCCGTCTGCACCGCTGGCTGATATCCGACCTTGAGACTCGGCGGCAAATTGTTGACATACTCAACTAGATGATGGTCCAGGAAGGGGGGCCGAGCCTCGATGCTATGCGCCATCTCTGTGCGGTCGCCAAGGCAGGTCAAGATAAAGTTGGCCATTGGTCCTTTGACATAGATGTAGAGACTGGAATGCAACGAGTGCCACTTCTCCACCATCTTTCTTCGAACCTCGGGGTCCAAACTGTCGGCTACAATGTCTCTCAAATCCGTTCCGTCGTACGAATCTCGGACCCATGGGGCGAACACATCCCAACCTGGTAGCCACTTCATTGCGTTACCTGGTATGTATACTTTGTTTTTGGACGACTGTGGCTTGTCTTCCCATTCGTGGTCAAACATGCCGACTGTGCGGTACATGTTCTTGATATCACGAGAGATTTCTTCGTGCATGTCTTCACGCATGTTGTCTTGTTTGACCAGTTCAGAGGCGGGCCAGGCATAGTCCGGCTCCAACAGGAAGTCTGGCAGGAGAAACGGATATCCCGCGAAGTGTTCGTCAGCTCCCTCTCCCGTAAGAACTACAGGCACTCCATATTGCCGGGGCAACGTCGACAGACAAAATTTGCCCACGGAGTTGAGGTCGAAATGATGGTGTTCAGTGTGGTAGACGCAATCGGCGAAATTCTTCGCCAGCTCTTCTTCGTTCATATCCTTCTTCAAAATCTGGACGCCGAGCCAGTTGGCTGTTCGTTCTGCGATGTCTGATTTTCGGCTTGTTAGCATCAAAGCAGATGCCAAGTGCGAAAGATGCAGACGAAATTACTTACCAGCCTCGTTGAACCCCGAGTTTTCAGGAAACTGAATGCTGAAGCAGGCAATACGCTTCGTGGCATCCTGGTTCCCGAGCATCACACCTTCTTCCCGGACAAGTTTCGTCACGATACCGGCAACGACCGAGGAGTCGATGCCACCGGACAAGTAGATTCCCACAGGTACATCAGCGCGCAGCCGCAATTTTACGGCCTCGACTAGGCGGTTCCTCACTTCCTGAACAATCTCGTCTAAACTCCGAGTCTCAACCTTATGCTGGTTTCTGTTAGCATAAACAATCAGACAAGTAGAGCTCCATCATGGACTAACCTTGTCTCTGTACTCGGGGTCCCAATACTGATGATGTTTTATCTCACCATTCCGTGAAATCTCCATCCAAGACCCAGGGTTCAGCTTCCAAACATCCTTGAAGATTGTGTTTTGAGCATGAAGTGCAGCCCCGCTAATCAGGCCGTGGACATTCCACTCAGGCTCCCAGCCCAAAGGCAAGAAACCCTTAACCTCCGAGGTGAAAAGAATCCGCTTGAACGCGCCGTCTCCAACAATAGTCCAGTACATGGGTTTGATGCCAAAGCGGTCACGCGCAGTGATGACCCGACCATCGTTTTCATCGAAAATAACGAATGAGAATTCACCACGGAGATGCTCGAAGATCCCAGGGGCTCCGTAGATTTTGTACAGAGCGACAAGAACCTCGCTGTCACAATGTCCCCTGAATTTGTAGCCATACTCACGGATGCATCGCTCTCTGATCGCGTCGTGGTCGTAAATCTCACCGTTGACGATGGCGTGGACCTTGCAATCGTCACTGTGCATCGGCTGTACTCCATCAGGGGTGAGATCGTTGATGGCAAGACGGCGATGACCCAGTCCTACGAGATACATGATCAGCCATGCACATCTCAACACGCATTGTCCGGGCCCATACCGATATTTTCATCCTCACTTATCCATATGCCTTCAGCATCCGGGCCACGATGAGCGATAGTAGCCAGACTTTCCGCAAGTTGCTTATGCAGAGCACCACGGGGTTGCCTGGTTGCGTTCTCATCTAAAGCATGACCGGCGGCACCGTACGCTCCGTTGACAATGCTGCCCCGGTGGAGCTTGATAGTGGCCGTGATTCCGCACATTATGTTGTTCAGCGCAACGCACTGTCGACTCAGATGGGAATGCCAACGGATCGCAGAAGAACATGAGATGAGGGACGACCAAATCTGATATCTATCTGGTTGAGGGATCACCTTAAAATAAGCACGGGCGGAACATGCGGCAGTCTTGATGCGGGACTTGCATAGGGTTTGAAGGCAAACCACCCACACAGTGACACCAACGACGTCACATTCATAATGTAATATTTCCGTGTCCGTCGACCGATTAGTCACTCAGGTCGTCCGTAGTTTGCGTTGAACCATCGGAACCGTAGCGGAATGTTACGTTATATATTGTGCTACGGCAACTTTTGCCGTATATGCTCACCACTTCGACCGAACAATAGCCCGGGCGACATGTGTAAGCCCAACATGTGAAATACAAAGTCTCCCCTACCTGCCTTGCACATTCGAGCATCGCTCGTAGACGTGCATCAAGTTGAGCTTTGGAGAGCGCGAACAACCCCCGCCCATCTCGGAAACGATTTCAAGACCTATCCCAACACGTTCTTGGATTAAATAGCAAGGCTGCTGAGTTCTCGGAAGTTAAAGAAAGTCAAGATTCGCCCACCGGCCACTAAGGCCGACAGACCCAGTTCCGATGGAAGCATTGGGGACGTCTTGGGCGGGGTATAAACCTTAATCATTCCCAAACCTCGGTTCAGAGCCATCGGTTGATGACAATTCTACGAGCTCGGTTCCTTCCCGAGGTCTGGGCGAAGAAGATGTTGTACATGAATCCTTGCTCAGGCTCAGACCATGATTATCCCATGTACGTACAACCACCTCAGACCGCAACCATGAACCTGTGATCTGTGGCTCAACCTATGGTAACCAATCGCACGCAAAACTCAACCCAGCTTCCTCTCACTACAAAATAGGAATACATCTCGGGTTGGAACCATGTACCTCGCAGAATATTGCCTGAATTCGACAAACTGTGGTAAAACTCGTTGGCACCTCACCCAGGTGACGATTTTGCGGCCTAATCTTCGGATAATACTGGATGAGCAGCTAACTTACCAGAAAAAAAATGCGGAAACCATGAAAAAGGTACGGTTCTCGCAAAACATCAGATATCAGGAGTACAACTTCCAATATCTGTTCGTATGATCCTCCATGCAGCATCTCTGATGTTTAACCTTTAGCTCAATACTAGCCCATCAATCAAAGCGTTGCGTTGTCCGCCCGCTGACACGTGTAGTCTTCCATTCTACCTAGGCTACCATAACGGGTGTTGGCCATAGCACTAGACAAGCGACTGGTGAGTAACTGATAATGTGACCGAATTCGGGGAGCTCATAGCTAGCTTCTTGTTACAAAAGAACTCACACGCAACTCCCGTCATGAGCCTTTTGAGTTCCGGAATCTTGTTACTCGAAGGTCCAGGAGTCCGGTCCTCCGGCTCCTTGAGGAGCAATCGCCCCAAAGGGCGCATACAGACGTCTGACACGGTCACACAGATGATTAAGTTGCTGAGGTTGCCACAATTCCAAGGGGAATGCAGCTGCGGCTGAGAGCCTTAGTTTCTCCACAAGGTTTGATTAATGAGTCTCCCTAATATGTACCAAAGTAGAAAGGCCTGTGCTATACAATTGATGCATCCGACATCACCCTGACTGATGTCAAAGCCAAATAATCTGCCTTTCAGGCAAAGGCTCGTCGAGCACCAAACCTTGGAGATGTGTAGCCTGCAACAACTACACTAGAAAAAGATGGATAAAATGGTTCATAATTAGTACCTAGCTTACATGCACAAAAGCACAACTCAGTTGAACCGCCTGTAGGCAAGCAGAGACGCTCTTTATCTGGTCTAAATCAAGTATTACCGCATTCGCCAAAGTAAAACAGAGAAGATAGAGGCGCCAAAAAACCAACTCTTCTACCACTTTAGCTAAATGAGACAAGAATTTAACACAGCCATCTATTCAACTGCCGTCATGGATTGACAATTGCTCAAGCAAGGCTGCAGCTAACTCGCTCAAAGAAAGAGAGAAGTAAAAGAAAAAAAAAAACTCCTGCCGTAACTTTCATCAGAGAACTATGCATCACGCTGTAACTTGTTTGTTCTCATTCTTCTTTTCCTTTTTAGTTTTTTCCAACGGTATTCCCAAACTTGAAACGGTATAGGAGAACGTGATCGTCGTCGGGCCTTGCTCTGCGAACCTGAAAGTAGGGGCGCAGTCATGATGAGGAATATTTGTATATATATATACCTGGAAGTACATATTTGCAGAAGTGTTATAGTACAGGTGAAAAATATTGGCCCAAAATCCCAAGTGCTCGAGATAGGAACAGGTGTTGTAAAGAGCGGCAAGAAAAAGAAAACCTCGGGCCAGTTCGACCGGAACTCGCATCACATCCATCGCCAATATCAGCCGAAGCTAGCAAGCCTTAAAAGGTATGCTGTCTCGGGAGGAGCTCCAGAGCTCGCTTACTCGAAGTCGGACTCGACCTCGAGCTCGCCCTCATCGCGGCGGTAGTGGCCTTTGTTGCCGCCGTAGTTGTTGCCCTTGTCGTTCTTGTTGTCGTCCTTCTTGCCGTGGTCGGAGTCGGAGTCGGAGCAATCACCCTTCTTGTTGCGCTTGCAGTTCTTGTTCTTCTTCTTCTTATCCTTCTTGCCGTGGTCGGAGTCGGAGTCGGAGCAGTCGCCCTTCTTGTTGCGCTTGCAGTTCTTGTTCTTCTTCTTCTTCTTCTTCTTCTCGTCGTCGGAAGAGTCGCAGTCGCCGTGCTTGTTGGTACGCTTGCACTTCTTCTTGCTGTTGCGGTCCTCAAGGGTGCCGCGGGCAACAAGGTCACCGGCAATGGCAAGACCCTCACCGCGGGCCTAATGGTTGAATCGTTAGTAAATACACCAAGTGTATGTTGAGACGCAGGCTCCGGTGAGCTGGACTCGAGAGACAATGAGTTGCTTACAGCGATATCGGTAGAGCGCTGTTGGAGAATTGTTAGCTATTGCGTTGCGTACGACTGGGAGTAATGATCCTACCTCGATGAGGTCGGCCTCGAGAGGCTCGGCAATGGGAACAGCCATGGCGGCGACAGTGAAGAAAGCCATGCCGAGGGTGGCAACCTGTCCGAAAGTAGGGATATGCATTTTGATGGTTGGGTTAGGAAGTTGGTTTGAAAGTGAAGGAGAAGGCTTTAAGCGAATGTGGTTGTTGAGAGTGAGTAGTTGTAGTGTGTGAATGTGATGTAGTGAGTGTGATGATGAGAGAAGAAAAGAAGACAATGAATCCGGGAAAATGAATGGTTATTTATAATGTTGAATCCTTTCCGCAGAATGCTTATTGTCTGGTAAAATATCTTCATCTACAGTTTGAAGACTACGAGCAGCGTCGAGAGGGGTCCGACTCCACGACCGGACACAATGATACGGAAAGGGCCGAGCCCGGGTACTGCAGTGGTCAAAGACACCGATGGGCCTAGAATAAACATGAGGCTTGAAAACGAACTTGGCGATGAGCCACGATCTCGCAGATTGAGCACGGAGGCATTCAGCTAGTCGAATCCGAGATCTCGGTACAGGGAGTCTCTTGCCAAGCGAAGCCGTCTCCAGCTAGTTAATGCACGCACGTCCGGTGATTCTCGCTGAGCGCTTGGTCGACGCCGTGGCTTACATGGAAAGCATGGAGAATACCAACTTGAGCGTCGCCGTTCTTCGCGAAAGAATTCGATGAAGATCAGTACCGCAATTCCCGATGGCGTGCCGAGCGAGGACTGGAAGTTTCCAGCTAGCAAATGGACGTTTCAACAACATCCAACCACGTGTTTATCCGCGCTTTCATATGGGCAGTGTTGATGAGAGAATCGCTACTGTCATTTCTGTCCGTTCAATGTTGAAAACTTTGGCCTGCCAACGCCTTCAAAGCATTCAACCAGCGAGCAGCACCAGGAAACCTGCCCCAAGATTAAGTCGGAGAGCATTACTGTGATGAAAGCTCCCAGTCACCCTGTAGAGTGGCATGCAAGCCTGGCACGGCCAGCTCTCCCTGTTTACTCCCTTCGATAGCCAGAGCCGCGTTGAGTTCAGTCGCCGGTCCCAAACGTCCGACATCCGGAGGACCTCGGACCAAAATCCCCATCCGTGAGCGGCGCCGTCTCGCTGCCTGTACAAGAGCTGAAAATGTGGAAATGGATTCAGGAGAGCTCGTGTGGTTTTGCGGGGTGGCGCCAGGTTGATGACTTAGCCTGCGCTTATCCCGGCTACTAGTGAGCCGCTTGCTCTTCCAGCTGCGGCCGGCGCGACGCCGCTGCCGGGGTTCCCGCCCGGCTGTTTCACCAGCAGAAGCCCAGAAGACAATGAGTTGTCCATGTGCTCTCCGTTCGCGCGGCACAGATCTCGAAAAGCCCAGCATGCTAAAAGCGAAAAAGTAGCTCTGCAGTTAACCTTAATTGCTAAGCTCTGTTTGTGCTTGTTGAAGCCCTCACTTGGCACACGTCAACGAAATAGGCTAGCAGAGGCTTGTGAGACGTAAACATTAGAACAGCGTTGCAAGTTTGCCGGTGAGCTGGTAGTCCATGGTCTGGACTCTGCGCCAGCTGATGGAGTCTATCTTTAGTTGGCCAAGCACCAGATCGGATGGTTCAAAGCAATATTAGCCAGTGTCTTTCAGTTGATGGCTCTTTTTCAGTGAATACCGAACTGGTGTTGGGAAGTATCAATAATCAAATTCGTTTCACGCACGATTGAGTAGTTCCTTCTAACAGTTCATGGCTCCCCAAATCTATTTCGAGCTGCAAGAATCGATTCGGTCTCCTAAGAGCCTTGGCGTGGCGGACGCCACTGGTAAAGATGGCTGGGCTGGTTTCCAACCTCAAGTGCCGTTGCCAGGGCACCGGGGAAATGTCCGCAGATCTTTCCGCAGGAGATATTCTCGTTGCTGTGCTTGGGCCCAGAAATCCCATCCCGATGAAGATCCGCTGCTTGGGGCCCAGGAGGTGCCGCCGAGATCTCCGGATCGGTGGCCGGGCGGTTCACGCAAAGAACCGCCAAGAGTTCACAACACCGAAAAATTAATTAGGCCTGCATTCTGTTCGGTCTTGTCTAAATCACCCGAGGTCTGTCTATCCGTTCTCTTCGCCTCGCCGAGATACTCTATGACGTACAGATCATCGTGCCTCCAAAATATTCACTGTCTCACCTTAGCGATTATAGTTCACCCCTCGACCAAGTTATTCCGGTCGCTGGTGGAAAGTCAGTTTGGATCCTTGGCGGAAACGTTACAAGAAGAGGCGGAACTTACGGTAACTTGAAGTTGGGCAGAAACCAAGCAAGAACAGCACCAGGAGCAGATGCTCCCACGGCCGTATAGACCATGTACTTCATGACATCGGTGAACTGCCCGGACTGATTAGTTACTGCTTTTGGAACCATCATTTTCAACCAACCCAATGTGTGACTCGGAACTTACGGCATGATTAATTGCATTCCTCTCTTGGCTGCCCCATGGTGGAGCTGTTCCAACAATCGAGTCGAACAGAGAGTCGACAAGCTGAGGTGAGGCCCCATCCCCGAGATAGCGATACAGGGTTGGCTTGAAGGTGTTCGTGTAGATGCCTCCGGCGATGCAACCCCCGATACTGCTCCCGATGATGGAGAAACAAATAACAAGAGCAGTGATTTGCGGCATCTCGCGGTGTGGCACGACAACCTGTGCAGGCACAAGGATCGATAACTGCATGATTCCGGACCCCAGCCCTTGAATCACCTGCACGATGAAGAGCTCTGCAACAGAATTGTCTGCGCCGCGTAAGCGAAGCATGACGCCGTATCCGACAAGCCGGATGGTAGCCCCGAAGATGAGCAGCCACTTGTATCGACGGGTATATGCCATTGCGAGCCCGGCTACGATACCCATGACACACTGCATCACGCCGTTGGTGTACTGGAAGAAAGTCGCGTCTCGGGCGGTGAAGCCGCGCGCGATTGTTGACCAGGAGTAGAGGTACGTATGTGTGCATGAGAAGCCGATGGAATCGCTTGCGACGAGGATGAGACAGAGGTCGATCGTCCTGTTGCGGAAGTACCGCGTCGGCATGATCGGGTTCTTGGCGGCGAACTTCTCGTATACGGGCAGTGCAATCAGGACGAAGACGCCTACCACGATGAGGGCGATGATGTAGGGGGTTCGCCATGCACTCGGGCTTCCTGCGGCCAACGTCAGGGGCATCAAAACCAGTGCGAACCCGGCGCAAAGAAGCACTGAGCCGCCCAAGTCGATTTGCGAGCAGAAGTTGTAAAAGTTTGTCTTCTGCGTCGGGGTAAACCCCATCTTCTTTGCCTTCCGCTGGTAGAAGAGCAAAGTCGACACGATGAAAGCGCTGCTGCTGGGCATCAGAATGGCAAACATGCCGATCCCCCAGCGCCAACCGATACCACCCGGTTTGACCACGTCATCCACGATGAATGCCGCGGCCCATGGCGTTACGAGGAACGGGAAGAACGAAAAGCTGATCGCAAAGCCACGCCACCGGGCAGTGGTAATGTCGGCGATGACAATGTCATTCATGATGTTAGTTCCCGACTGACCGATCGCGTAAAAGACCGCTCCTGCCGCGTACGCGTTGAAGGTTGTCGACGACGCCATTAGTATGTAACCCACGACGTAGAAGGAGATAGCCGTCATGTAGGTCTGACCCCGTCCGATGACATTGGATAACTTGGCAATCGGGGGTTTGATGACGGCGAAGACGATGCTAGTAGCTGTGCTGAGCGTTGCCAACTTCGAAAGAGCGGCGAAAGACGACGTTGCGTAGTTGTTGTAAATGTAGACGGTGGTGTTGTCAACCTCGCTGTGCCATGGGTCAGCGAGGCCTGATGGCTCGTATAACTACTCGATGCTGTTACTCACTAGACAATCATAACCAATGCCAACCTGTTGATGATAGTCAGCTTTCGAGACTTCCCGTTATTTCAACCGCGACGACGGTGCAATGACTTACCCGATGATAACTAGCCATCTCCCCCTTTTGCCCCAAAGAGTCTGTGCCGCCTGGATGGCGCCGACACCGGGCTCGACAGACTCAGCGCTGCCGTATTTTTGGGCGTCGTCATGGTCATCAACGACATGCCTTTTGTTGTCCTCTACCATGGTTTGCATAGAAGGTTCCGACGGGTTCGTGTATCTCGGCTCTTGGGATATCGTCAACAGGCTGGAGCGTTCGTCACTGACTCTTTCTGACGGGCGGCCGCTTCTAGCGCTCATGGTGTGTGAGCAGGCCGTGGTGCTTTAACGGATTTTGAGTCATGTCAATCTTTTGCGAGCTGCGCAAACACTTGCCGAAAGTTTTCACCCGAGACGATTCCCGTCCCTCCATGTGTGAAGTCTGATAATGGCACTCGGAATGAGCACAGGTGATGTCGACTGCAGGGATCGGCAAATTCAGAACCGCCATGCTATCAGAGTTCAAGGCGCGGGAAGATAAACGCGCAGCCGTTATCTTCCACTTGCTTGGGAGAGTCGCGCGGGGTTTGCCTGTGGTGTATGGGCCTATCATAAAGCCGGCATTGTCATCTTGCATGGTCGTGTGATACGAATATGCAGACTGCGCTAGATGAAGAAGGTTATCTGCATGTCGTCCGAAGCTTGGAGAAGATCACCCACCACGACTTCTCCCGTTGGCTCTTCTGCCAAGAGCAAGGTGCCTTTAAACACCTGGAGCATTTGTCGGCCGAGCGCCACTAATCACGTCCATTGCCGGAGCTGATAGCTACGATAAGGATGCCCCGAATCAACGGAACGGACCCTGTGGAAACATGATCCACCAACTCCGGGGTATTCAGCCGGGATAGCGCGACTCGTACCGGCCTCAACGGCCGATCCAGCAATGACTCTCATGATAAGGCTGGCCTTTGGCTCTGGGACATTCCGTTTCCTGCTTCAGATTCCGCAACTTTATTTTGCAATTTCCTCTTCTAGTAACACAGATTTCACGTTATCGAAAAACCCCGAAATTAGAATCTGGATGCGGTGAGACATGTTGAGCTGACGTAGACGTGGCCGAATGAGATGGCTGGAAACTGACACAAGCATGCTTTTCAGCGAACTTTGTTTTTCTCAACCGCCAGGGTTATCAGATGAAATAAAAAGCCCCATCCCATACCATTCATCGTATCCCTTATCTGCCGTTGGCTTGTACGAGCTGGGGTAACAGCCAAGAAGCTCGAAGGATGCGCTAACCAGAACGAGTCAGCATGTTCCAGGCCTCTGGAAGTGCTCCCGACCAACTGAGTCGGCGATCTGGGAAAAAGGCACCCCCACAGGAGGAAGTCAGCTGCTGAAAAAGTACGGCCATGTTGCGTGTCTTTCAACTTTTTCTCTCCTTTCATTGTTCATACCTGCAATAAGGAGTCATCGTAGAGCATCCTCTTTTTGTCAGTCTGAGATGGATATCAAGGCATCATTGGGAGTTTTAGTTCCCAGCGGGGGCGGCCGGCCGAGGGCCAAGGGCAGAGCTGCCGCCACTGCAGCCGCACTATCGGTGCTCGGCCTGACGGCCCTTATCAAGGGCAGTTTCTTGCCGGCGATGTGGCCCATGTTCGGAGAGAGCCATATGTCGGGGTATTCCGCCACCACTGAATGGCGTTGGTCCAGCGTGAGTGTGCCGTTCCTTGACGGTCTCCGGTCTCTGTGAGTAGATAATTCTAACGTAAACTCCAGATCAAGCCAAGCCGGACCCTTGAATGGCACAGTTGCTTTGAGGATGGGGAATATGACTGTGCCAGACTTGATGTTGGTGCTCTTAAACGAATCTCCCCGTCGATCATAGACTCGACTGACTTTCTTCCGCCAGGTCCCCATGGACTGGCAGAAGCCGACTGATGATCGCCGAGTTATCCTTGCCATATCCAGGATTCGCGCTACCGACGAGTCTGATTACAGGGGACCTGTCATCTTCAACCCTGGTGTAAGCAGCGCCCCCGGCAGTCCTTCAAAACATGTCACCACTAACATCAGACATCAGGGTCCCGGAGGCTCTGGGGTGTGGTCGCTAAGGGATCACGGAAAGCTGCTGCAGCAGATTGTTGGAGAGAACCATGTAAGTCAGAAATTTGAGATGAGCGTTCCGCACGTAGATTTTGGAAACTCACGAAATTAGGACATCATCAGTTTTGATCCACGAGGCGGTAAGTCCAAAACCAGGTCACCATGAGCTCGCACTTCAAAGCGCTGACCTTCCCAAACAGTCGGTGCATCCATCCCGCGGCTTGAGTGTTGGTCCTCCCCTCAACAAGCCCAGAGCTGGGACCTGACGGATCCCGGAGTGATGGACTCCCATGAAGACGTCCTGGGGGAGCTGTTTGCTAGGGCTGCTGCCTACTCTCAGGCATGCGAAAAGGCCTTGAAGCCCTCGGGGATACTCGAGCACATCAGCACCGCTTCGGCTGCCAGAGACATGCTGGAGATTGTGTACCAGACAGGCTACAGCAAGCTCAAGTACTGGGGCTTTAGCTACGGCACAATCCTCGGGGGTGTCTTCGCGGCCATGTACCCGGACAAGGTGGAACGGCTTGTGAGCGACGGCAACGTCGACTACAGAGAGTGGTTCAACTCAGCGCACATCAACTATGTCCGCGACACGGACAAAGTACTTTTCGCATTGTACGAGTTTTGCCACCAGGCGGGTCCCGAAAAGTGTGCTTTCTACGCGCCTTCTGCTGAGGCCATCATGGAGAGGTTCACTCGGCTGCTCTCCTCTGTCAAGGCGCACCCGGTCGTCGTACCAGCAGATGACGAGAACGGCCCTGAGGTGCCGATGCTGGTCACTTATTCCATGGTCATGCGTCTTCTGTCGTCGACCCTCTACCAGCCCCAGTACCAGTCCGAAAACTTTGCGAGGATTCTTGCCGACCTCGAACAACAAGATGGGCGGTCCTATTACAAACATTACCACCCCGAAAAGCCTTCACCGGAGCCCATCTGCTCCCCGCGGCCGATCTCGCCGTTTGAGCCTTTGCCCGGCATCTTTGAGGGCACGGAGGACGCATTCCCGATCGTATTGTGTGCCGACCATCCCCCAATTGACAACATCACGCTCGAGGATGCGCGGCGGGAGGCGGAAATCATCATGAGCATCAGCCCTGCTACGGGTTCGCTCAACGTGCCGTACCAGATAACTTGTAATCAGCGTACCACGCGTTCCCAATGGCGATTTAATGGTAGGCGTTCATCCGTGCTCATCGACATGCGACGGTTCTAACATGCCCCTTCAGGACCGTTTGAGGGTAAAACAAGCCATCCCATCCTGTTCATCGCTAACAGAGCCGACAACATCACGCCGCTGGTCAGCGCCCGAAACAACTCTGCTGGATTCCCCGGTTCTACCGTCTTGGTACAGAACTCATACGGTGTATGTTGTCCCGACCGGCATCCAAGATATGTAGATTACACGCCTTGCTGACACTTTTGCAAACGCAGCACACATCCCTCGCGGCACCATCAAAATGCACGAGGCAGTATATCAAGGCGTACTTCCAAAACGGCACGCTGCCCGACCCCGAGGCAGAATGCGAGGGCGATTCGCACCCTTTCGGACCAGCTGTTGGTGCCGAAGTCCGCATGTTCAGATCTTCCCTGCGCGCGTGACCTGAATGAAGACATGACGACGGCTATGAAATTCGCATAGAGCTAGAACGCTCCGTTTCAGTAGAATGTAGAATCCCTAGACAACACGTAGCTGGTAAAGATGGCCATGTCAATAGATGTTGGAAGAGCTTCAATGCAAAGTCAGTCCTTTCACCATCGTCCTCGTGCTGCGCTGTGCGAAAGAAAAACGCACATGATGCTTTTCTTGTTCTAAATCAGGCCTTGGGTATGTATTTTCTATTATCTTGATTATATATTACAGCGAGTTCTTACATGTTTCTGCTCGGTACCGCCGAATTTTCTCAACACTCAACATGTTGGTGACATGTCCACGCAAGCAGGTCTCCCCTGGGCAGGCAATAGATGCATCAAAGCTAGAATGCTGCGAAAATGACACCGACGGCTGCCAAAGCCATAAGCGACTTGCCCCCAGTGGAATAGCCTCTGCTGCCTATAGACTTGTCTGCCGACTCGCTTGCCGAACCGCCCGCTGAACCGCCCGCCGAACTGCCCGACGAGGAGTTGCTGCCGGAAGAGCCATCCTGTTGCTCCCAGACACTGCTCCACGTGCTCGCAAACGACTTGGCATCTTTCGCGCTGGGAGCGTCGTCGCCGAACTTCTTCAGGACGCTCTCATCCAGGTCCGGTCCGGGCGCTTGCGCGAGGTACAATTTCTGCTTCTCGAAGTCGACGCCGAAGAAGGCAGCCTGCAGGAAGGCGCGACCGAGCAGCCAGAACTGATAGTCGGATTCGATAGACTTGCAGGGGAAGTAGTTGACCGGCTGTTCCACGTGGGGCGACTCCAACGTCAGGTTCAGGAGCTTGAAGGGCACCTTGATCGTGACGTTCGCCTTGTTCGAGTCGGAGAAGACGAAGCCGAGGTACGCCGGCGAGTTGACGAAATCCCTCGCCGCCTGCGACGTCGAGTCCCAGAGGTAGAGGCCTGTGCTATTGTGAAGCTTCAGGCCGAGGTTGTCGGCGATGCCCTCGCACACGCCCGGCGGCAGGTAGATGTACGGCGCCGCCGGGTTCGGCATGACGACCAACGAGCCGGCAGGTCCACCGACCGACTCCAGCAGCTCGGCAGCTTTCTCCGGGATGGCTTTCCACTGGCTCCCGGTGGCCGTGGACGGGAAGGTTGACGGCTCGCCCGACTCGGTGCCCATGACGATGTCCTGCAGGAAAACCAACGGCACGCCGCTCCTCAAGTTGAACGTCGCCACCTGGCCCAGGACTCTGTTCTGCTCGTAGCCGCCGAGTACGACCGAACCGGGGATCTGGAGCGGCACGCTTCCGAGGTGCACGCTAAAGGCTTCCCTGCTGATGTCGCCCGCCTTCTTGAGCTGCGTGAGGACCGGGTCAACGGCGTTGTCGCGTTCCGGGTCTGTGTGGCCGAGATCGACTGATCTCGTGACGCCGAGGCCCAGGATGCCGACCTTGTCGTTTGCGCTAGGGGGGCCGGACCATCTGTCGACAGCAACCACGCTCGTGTTGAGCTTGGCTTTAATGCTGCTGCCGGAGCTCGGGACCAGCTTGATCTCGTCGTAGTACCCCTTGCCTAGTGTGAACCCTCCGTTGAAGACGGACGAGAACCAGGCGTCGGTGTTGCCGTACTCGCTGTTGGTCAAGACGGCGGACTTGGACGGCGTGTAGGTCCCACCGAGAGAAGTCGTCACGGCCACAGAGATGGGGCCTCCGCCGGGCCACATGGGTGTTTCGCTTTCGCCGACAGTGACGCTGAGCGCCTGCCAGGGCCCATCGGGGCCGAAAGTGGAGTTTGGCGAGAAGCCGCCGACGTCAGTCGTCCAGGAGAGTTTCAGCTGCGCGCTGACACCGACGGCCGCGGCCAGCGGCGAGAGGTGGCGGGTCTTCATGAGGCTCGAGACCGATGGTCGCTCGTATGCTGCTGTTGGATTGTATGGAAGAGTGCCACGAGACACAAGCCAGGATGGAAATAGGAGTCAAACCCCAACGCGGGATTCGTCGCAGTTTGTAGTCGACAGAAGTGTGGAGCCAAGGGAAAGACGTGCGCGCAGTCGGCAGAGTTGCTACGCCGCACCAGCCTCAGGGTGGGTAGCGACAGTTGGTCTCCCGTTGTTCACGACATATCCATCGCAGGCAACAATGGCCTTGCGGGGCTTCGAGTTCCGACTGAGCCTAGTTCGCATTGGTAGCGACATCGTTAGGGGCCAGGAGTAAGCGAGATTGCGGGTCTTGCGTTCCTTTTTCGCCTGAAGGACCGAAACTACAAGCTCCAAATCCAACTCATTTCCTCTAGCGTGAAAAAAGGGCAGTGGAAGAGGGGAAAATGTGCCCTGCCGCACCGTTGGATCTACATTGGACCAGTAGCGCGATGATGCGTGCTCTGGTGTCTGGCCTATCCACCTTGAAGACGACATGTCAAGCGGCCACCTGCTGGATGCGGACATGAAAAAGCCCCTGAACCACACGATATTCCGCATAGACAAGGATGTGGTGTTTATGGTCAATCAAGGCAGAATGGACTTTGTTCAAACGTCGTACGGACGTTGGCTCTGAACACACAAGCTCTAGAATTAAGCTAATCGCCGGTGTAACGTCTAAACGACTGGCAAAGATTTCCTTATTTGAGTTGCAATCGCACTCAGTAGGGTTTCATTCCGGTCCGGCGGAACACGGCCCCACGGACGGATTTGTTGATCCACCGAGCGTGGACATGACTCGAGACTCTAGAGTCTCGCCATGTGTCGGATTCCCCTCCAAGACCACGCGGTGTTGTCCTGTTTTCTTAGTCTGCGGAGCAATCTTGCTTGGAGCGGGATGGGATAAAGAAAAAAGTAAAGGAAAAAGAAAACAGGAAGAAAGAAAGACACAAGGGATAGGGAACAATTTTCCAACCCTAGACTCATTGACACATCAGCACTGCTCTAGAGTATCAATCTCCCTTCACCTTCCCCATTTCATAATCCTCCCTCTCGATCACCAACGATCCTCGCCTCGACCATCGGTCATCGCCCTCTTCTTCAAGATTCCGCAGGCTTGAGTAAATCTTGTCAGCGAAGTCGACGTGCCACTGCATCTTCCCTGTCCGCGTCTTCTTCATCCCCTTCCAAAGCTGCTTCGTCCGGCCCCGCCACCACGTCTTGTTCTGGGTCGCGATACAGCGCCGAAGGAACATCAGCAGGAAACAAATCTGGTCGTTTCTCGCGTGTTTCAGGAGCATCTCGCAGACGGTCAGCAGACGGCTCATCTGGATGTTCTTCTCGAACTCGAGCTTTCTGGTGGAATCAGGGGAGAAACCGGTGGGTGGGATCCATGTGGAGAGATTAGCAGTCAAGTAGAGCAAGACCCAATGTATGTAGACCTAGAAGTTTTAGCCAACCTCATATTGAGAACAAGATCCGAGGATCAATACCTCCGTTTCCGTAAACAGTTCCTTCCGCAGGTCAAGGTCTTTGATAGTGCCATACTTGCCGGCCATGTTGGACAACTGAAATACCGCCTCATCAGGCGATGCTTTGAGGTTGGCCAAATCGCAGTAGTGCAGCAAGACTAAAAGGTCTTTCTCGGCCTCGTCTATGAAATGCAAATCGGACTGCCTAAAAGGAGCGGGCAAGGAACCGTCCGTGTCCCCTTCGGAACTAGGACCAGGCCTAGACTCATCTCCGTCGGCTGCCTGGTGGTTGAGAAAGGGGTTGATCGCGCGCGCAAGATCCAGCAACGTCTTGGACGGTGGCCCAAAGTCCGTCGTCAGGCATAGAATCGTCTTTTCAATCTCCAGGACTGCGAAGTCCCGGACGTTGGCAGCAGCCCGAGCATCTTCACTCAAGTCGTCGAGGCGTTTGATCAGGCTCGCTAACTGCTGTGGTCCAGAAGCAGCTTCGTCGCCGGCCAAGTATCGGTTGCGCAGTTGGATCGTCGCATGGATCGCCCGGCGTACCGCCTCGGAGATTATGGGAGGGAGATGCTGAACCCATACCGTCGTCGATGGCAGCGTTTTCGCGACACGCGGTGGCGGCGGCGGACTGAGGATGACCACGCATTAGTCACGCCGGTCACCGTCGCCCCGAGTATCTGAGCCTGACTTACCGGGATGCCGCGCCGCCCATATCAGAAAAGGTTTGTGATACGGAACTTTTGACAATGGGGAAATCCGGAGCTCCCAAGAAGGTGAAGATAGCGGCGTTCATCTTCGCGATCAGACGTGCGTCGCAAGATGCGAGGCTGTATTATAGTTGAGAGACACTGACATGAAGCTGGCTGCGTATCTCGCATCCTGTTCACTCGTATTCTGTGTTTGCACCCAGGGGTGCGCGGCCAAGTCTGTCTTGTGGTGGCTTAGACCGTGTTCAAGAAGAGAGAAGGGATTGGACCATGCTCAGCGCCGTGAACGCCACCGACCATCCAAGTGTGGTCGAATTCCTCCTGCCGTGAGGTTCTTGGGTCTTGCGTGAGCGGGGTAGTCTGAATGACCCAGGCATTCAGTAGATGATTTGAGTAGAGCAACTGCTAAAAGGACGTGTTATTGTGAGACAGAACAGTTATATGTGCAATAAATAGCTGCAGTTCATAGACATCGACAAATATGAAAAGGGGAAATACTTGGTATGTTTGAAGGACACCTTAAAGACTGGCTAGGAACATATCAACTCCTCCTCCCCTGAACAAGATTTACAAAACCCCAGAAATGCCCCGGATTAGGAAGTCAACGCAAGAGGAGAATGTCGAATGTAACCCTAGGAGGTTAGAAGGTCTTCAATATTCGTCATCTCCCGGCTTAGTGTCCTTGGTGACGATTCGCATTGGCATGCGTTGACACAGGGAATTCGAGTCACGTTCCAACATGGTCTCACACTTGAATATAGGCAGTCAGTTTTGATTATTACTGATGAAACGAAGCAATAATCCATGACCATTCCATCGTGTGGAATTGCTTTTGAATATCTGTAATGACGGTGTATGTCTATGCAGCGCATAGAGAAAGGGCTAAGCAAAGTAGACTTTTAAAAGACAGTGCTGGGAAGCAGGCGTGTTGAAGCCATGCATTTGATGTTGAAGCGGTGTTGCAGCTCCCGCCTGCTGTGAATAAATTTTTTCTCAGACGGTGTTGAAGGCCTCCTGAATCATTTGTGTTGAAACCTGTACAGAATTCTAGCCAGTAATTCGAGTGCTTTTTTCAATTTGCACAACAAAACATCCGAATCAATAGTCGCTCCCGCGACTGATGATCTCCTTGTTGGACTCTCGGAGTAGGATAGTCTACAAGTGTCAGTGTCCAGATGCTCATGCTCAACCATGCCATACTTACATGCTCATACTGCGCGGAGTAGGATCCCTTGATATCCACAAGCGGGGCGTATGGCTCAACAATGCCGTTCGAAACCAGGCAGTTCATCTATCACCCTGTCAGTGCGTGTATGAGCTGTCTCTTACTTTATCAGGCCTCACCCCAGCCAAGTACCGGTCCAAGCCAAGTCGGTCTAGGTAGCGGCGGCAGAACACAAGGGTGCCGAATTGCTCCTTGATGACCTTGTACAAACGATTAGCAGAGGCGAAAGGCAAATTCACCTGCCCCGCGGCGTTATGCTGAAGCCCATATCCGTAGATACCGATCTAAAACTATTGGATTAGAAATCTCCAGCCTTGCTGCATGGCACGGTGACATCACTCACGTCGTCCTGCAGCTTGCCACGGCCAGTCGTCCCGAACGTCTCAATGGCAAAGATTTCTCCTTCTTCCATCCTGGTCTGGTCAGAGTTCTTGATGAATGGGATCGACTTTCCGCCATGGATGCGGTACTGCTTGATGTCGTGTGCGCAAATGTTGCGCACCGGTCTCACGGGGTATGTCTTCCCTGCGATCTCGACCTCGAAGCTTTCCATGGCCTCCTGAATGGCGGCGCTCACGTCACAGATGCGGACGTCGATTCCCGCGGCCTGCCATTCCGTTAAACCTCGCTACATATTCAGTGTGCGTGTAGGATGCTCACCTTGATGCCGGAGTTCGTCGCATCCTTAACCGCGGCCAGAAGGTTGTCGTATGTCGGGTCAAACGCCATAGTAAATGCACTGTCAACAATCCAGCCGTTAACGTGCACGCCGTAATCAACCTTCATGACGTCCTGATGCTGCAGCACAACGTCTGGCTGGCCTGGATTGGGTGTATAATGCGCGACAACATGATTGATGGACAGACCAGTCGGAAATCCCATGCCAGACTTGAGGGCGTCTCCGGGCTCGATGCCAGAATTTCCGAGAAGCGCGCGCACGCTATCCTCGATTCCAATCGCAATCTCGCTGAGAGTTTGGCCGGGCTTGACGCTGTCCTGAACCCATTGACGAACCTGACGATGGACCTCGGCAGCCTTCCGATAGTCGTTCAGCAGTGCGGGGTCCTCAAGGTGCTGACGAGCGTTATAACGCAGCTCAGCGGCGGTCGAGCGGGCAGTGTTCGTCTCCTCAGCGTAGTCAACGAACTCGCCACTTGGGTACTCTCCAGAAGGAAAGAGGTCGGTCAATGGGACCTTGGGAGGCGATGATTGCTTGGCAGCAGCCTTCTTCTTCTTCTTCTTCTTCTTTGGCTTTCTCTTCCTCTCCTTAGCAATGCCGTTCTCCGTGCTCAATCGCACGGAGGCGATATCGGCATCATCATCATCGTCGTCATCACCTCCGTCTCCGAGACTACCATCTCCATCGCGGGAGAGGTGCGCACCCCGAGGTTCACCGCCAGCGGAGGAGATGCCTGTTGACAGAGGTCCACCTGGCCCCAGTGAGCAGCCACTTCATGAACAAAGCGAAGAGAAGGTAAGCAGTTGATCTTACCATTACGCCCAGGAATCTGGTCTTCAGGGGTTTTGGAGCCCATCCCGACATGAACGCTCGACCTTTTGTATGAAGATTATGCGTGACGCTTGGTGAATGGTTACCAGTGTGTCGGTGACGTTGCTTGTGTACCTTACGATAATGAAGATGGCAGTGAGATGATTTACTAGTGCGGTCACTCCGCTAGAAATATTGGTAGTGGAAGGAAGAGTTGTCAGCCGCAGCTGCCTAGTGTGACAAACTGGTCTTCGATGCATCTGCGGGGTCTCGCAATTATCCATAACCTATATAACAATAGTACTCATATAAGAGAGCACCACCGCTTTGAAGCATTACCCGAAAAAGCCCCGAGAAGAAGTGGACTTCATGTCGGTCGGGGTTCGCATCCGACACTGCGAAGATGTCTGGAGAACGGCTCCTTTGGCATCATTCCAAAGTTTTCGAGATTGGTACACGTATACTGTATACGTATACTAGGTAATCAGTTAGTGATGGAGGCACAAGACTACAACAAGGGTCATAGGCTGCCAGAAATCAGCGCCAAGCTCCTCGATGAGATGAGAAACGCAAACCAGAATAACTCTACAAAGACGCAAAGCGTAAGCTTCAGCCTAAGTGCCGGAGGGGACACCCGGCGATCCGCACACAGGGTTCGCTTTAGATCGCCAAACCGTTCCGCAACGTCGTTGGTGAACGCCACCGACCGACCCCCATCACGAGACGTGTGCGGGGTACCGGGGGGGGGGGNNATGTTTGTTGAGAGCTGGAGCGCAGCGTGAAGCGCGAGGACATTGGGATATCTGGAATGCGAACAAAAGGGATGTTTTCGTGATTTTGAGTATGCAAGTGTGTACTCGGGGTGCTTAAAAATATTTACACAGATTTCCGTGACGTGAAGCCTGGCCAGATATCGCCAGTGTCGTCGTCCATAAACGCCATCCAGCATCCCGTTGATATAACAAAATAAAATAAATGCACGATTTCGCCTTGTGCAGTAACGACGCCCGCACGTCCCCAGTCCGTTTGATTCCTGTCGAATATTGTGGTATCCGCCTGTTAACGCCGTAGTTGATGCAATGTTGGATCCGTCCCATTGTGGTGGTGCCCGTGTGGTTGATAACCCGTTGTCGCTCGAAATGAGCGACGTGGCGGTCATCAGACTTGGTTCTGTGACTCGTAGACTTGCATTGCCTTCTCGAGCTCCTCGAGGCTCGAGCGGTCGCCGTACGCGTCCAACAACTTTGCCGCCCTCTTGCGGTCTTCAATCGCCTGCTTCTCGGCCTCGGCGGCCATCGCGAGGCGACGCTGCACCATGCTCTCTCTATAAGCGTTCAGGCCATAACCGACGGCGACGACTGCTACTGTGGACGGGATCCTGTTTGTGTTTGTCGTCAGCTTCCGGTCTGGGTTGCCAGTTTTACCCCAGGTTTCGGGGGCCGAGGGGGGTTGGCTCGGCTCGGAGATAACATCGGTGGTGGAGGACGTACCATCTCATGGCGAGTCGACGAGGGGTCTGCAGGAAGTAACTTGGGGGAGCGCCGGCGTTGGTAGAAAAGGCTCTCGAAGCTTGTCTGAACATCGTATTTGTGCTTCGTTCACTGCAGTGGGATTTGGGAAGTTCGGTATGTGTGGAAGAGGCTTCGGGGGTGTGCTCGACTGTTATTTGTATGATGGACAGGTCTTCGTATGAAACGCAAGGGACAGAGAGATCTTCTCGGGCTAACAACAAGCGGCCAAGGCGTGAGGAGGTGGCAGCAGCAATGTATTCATATAACGCCTGTCTCACCCTCGTCCTATTACCTCTTCTCGAGACCCTCCTTTCCCAATCCTACCCCAACCCCAAGGGCGGCCCTGGAGATGGGCCAAGCATGGCACAGCCCAGCGAGCATCCCTTAGCATGGCATGGCCATGAACCGGTGCAAGACACCTCCGCAGGGGGGCAAAAGCGGGATGCGCGGCAGAATTCGTGTGACACCAGCATGGCACCATGCTGAGCAGCGGCCCCAATTGGGCATGGCGTTGCAATCGTTCCAGAGCGTCGATTGTGGGGTGATGTCGACCGACTTGCGGGGTGGAATCGGCACAGCCCGGGTGCAGTAACGTGACCGTTGCGGCGACCGTTGGGCCTCTTGCCGGTTCCAGTCTCTCCTGTCGTTCGAGTCTCCATGTCACCGTAAAGGGAGAACTGGCAGAGACCATTGGCCAGGTTCTGCTGGCTTTGGCTGGACGGTCACGGTGCAGGCTGGGACGGTTGAGGCGGCCCCTTGATTGTGCATCAACACCTCGTGCATCTCCGCTCCGTCTGATGATCTTTACTCCGTCCAAAGAAGTTCAGGCACAGCCACCCCAGATATGTTTCGACCTTGCTTGCCTGGCACATCTCGCTGCGCATCTGCCATCTCTCTCGCACTCCCGAACGAACGGGCGACCGGTCGGCGGAGGGCTCCGTTCGATCGGTCTCCCCATCCAGCTCCGTGAGGTCTGGCCTGCTGCCGAAACCATGAGATTATGACATCTGCTGCTCCAGACGACATCCGTTCTTTCTTCACAGCTCCAGCTGCACATCCACTGACTCTGCGACTCCCCCAGTAATCTTCCGTCAGTCCCCATTCATCTATCAAAGTTCTCCATACGGCACAGGAAAACGGTAGCTTTCTTCATTATCGTGGACTATGGAAGAGCCGATTCCACCCGCGAAAAAGCAACAGTCCCCACCCAGGTTTTCGTAGATCTCATCCCGAGAGCTCGTTGACTTAGCCGAAAACCCTCGTTGATGTCATTTTCTGGTCCCTGGATTTCCTCACCAATTTGACATACCCTGGGAACCGATGGCAGATCCTGCGCCGTAGTCTAGCTCTATCTTGATCGCGACCCCCGTCGGCGCTACAGTCGTTCGGGATGGCGCTTTGAAGCACTGCTGAACCTGTTCCTCTCGTCGAATCCTTTGCCCGGGAGAGACGCAGACTTAGACGAGGTCACCCCTGTCCGGCCGTGTCATTCAACGAAATTCCGTCAATGAGCTCAACGTATTTTCCAATTCTCGTCTCCACTGCACTGCCAACTTCGGCTTCCTGCCAAGAAGGGACAACGTTAGCTTGAGTACGACGTCACGGATGAGGTTGTCAACCAACATGGCGGGATTCGCCAGATCTTGCTACCAAAACTGCCACGTATGACGATGTCTTTAACATGCGTTTATTGATGCTTTCAAGACTCGTCTTGACACAGCATCATCGTTTCTGGTTTTTTGTACACGAGATTGTAATCCGTTGATGACCTCACGCTGGGAAGGCTCCAGGCCCCAACATCATCTATGATCTATCCCAGCTAATTCCCTTTTTTTTTTTTTTCTTATTTTAGCCCTCTCGATTTCCACATGCCTTAAGCCTTCAAGTCCTCACCAGAACAGCCAGTTTTACTCGAACTTACCTCGAACGTTGACGCAACTCATATGCACATTTTTGTTGTTGAGAATATGTCAATTTTTCAGTAACGCACAAGGCATACCAGGCTGTAGAAACAGCCCGTGTCACGATATTTGACACGCATTTTGAACGTTGTTTTGGGTTCGACTCGTCCCTCTGAACTAGGACACTGATGTCTATTGCGCCGAACATTAGCTCTTCAAAGCATAGGAAGCACATATCTCATACAAGCTTCACCGCTTCACTCTTTGGAACCTGGTAACCTTAGATCCATCGCTCAGCTCCTGCTGGATCTCCCGATGCCTGTAGCCGAACAGTCGAGGCACGACGACGAACCGGATGGCGTAGTAGATGATGCCTAGCGACAGAATTCCCAGAGCCACGACGGACGAAAGCCAGTACGGCAACGAAGTGTTTCCCTTTCCGTTTGGCGGTCTCACAAACGGCATCACAATAAGGAACTGCAAGCACGGCTTTGTTAGACGAAACTGTTTCCGAGTCTTTCATCTGGGATATATCTCCAACTTACAATGTTAGCTGCGAGGTAGATGCCGATCAGGATCCACGGAGCACGGAGAGGCGATTGGAAGTTTGCGCTGTCGGTGAAACGCAACTTCACCAGTCCGATGGTGATGGCGGTCAACAAGACCGTAGTCGGGTAGCTCGACAAGCTGACCACGAAGCTGAAGGCGTCACCGGCCGGCGGGGCGCAGATGAATAGAATCGTGACTCCTAGGTGTAGCACCAGAGCGTAGATCGGCGTGCGGAACGGTCTATTTTCCATAAAGAGGTTGGAGAAGGGCAGAACCCCGTCCTTTGCAAGCTCTTGAAGGAGGCGTGCTGTCGAGAAATCAGTACACTAGGCCTGCGAACATGCCGCGGTGGTGTTGATCGCACGTCAGTTGTGACTTACGGATTGTAAAAGCAACACCAAGCAGATGGCCGAGTGCAGAGAGGGCGACGAGCGCCGGAAGAGCTTTGGCTCCAGCAGATGGGCCGAAAACGTTTTCGAACAGGGTGGCGGCAACGGTTACCTTGGCGGCAATGAAAGCCTCCTTGGGGACGGCGGCAAACTTCAAGGCGGGTCAGTCTAACATTTTGATCTGACCTGCCGGCAGCACTTACGTAGGCAACGTTTGCCAGGAGATACAACACAGTAATGACGCTCATAGACAGCGGGAGTGCTATCCTCAGAGTCTTTTGCGGGTTGCGGACCTCCGACAAGACCTTAAGCGCTTCCTGTCAGCAAGGCTGAAACCGAGCAATCTATAACTGACACTTACAGCGTTGACATTGTCATATCCCTGGAAGGAAAAGATGACATTAAGGATAGCAGTGCCGATATTGTAGCCGCTGTTAGACGTGCCCTCGAAAGCGTTTGAGAAGTTATGAGGCTTCTCTATCCGAAGATGTCCAGCCAAGGCAGCAAAACCGCAGCAGACGATGAAGAGAAGGCTGAAGAGCTTCACAACCGAGAGCAAATCCTGGATACCTCTTCCAATGCGAGGCGCGACGGTATGGATTCCAACCGAGAATACGGCGCCGGCGATGGCGACCCCGCGAAGCAACCACGTCGTCGACGTCACTCCCGCCGCGACTAGGATGTACGACGAGAATGTGATGGCGTTACTTGCGGAAACCTCTGCGCTTCTGTGTAAGTCATTTGATCTCGCTGTCTGTGCGGTTCTGAGCAAGATTCGTAACTCACGGAGGAAGACGCAGTAGAAGACGTAGATGCAAGTCTGCATCAAGCGAGGGCTGAAGGAGCGTTCGAGATAATTCTTGATGCCGCCTGATCTGGGAATCGCGCTTCCAAATTCGAGCATGACGAAGATTCCGCAGGTTGAGATAACTGCGCCAATGACCCAGCAGATCAAGGCCATACCGACGCTTCCCGAGAGCTTGAAGATTGTGCTTGGCGTCGAAAAGATGCTGCAACCATTGTCAGCGAGACTATTCGCGCATCTCGAAAAAGTTCCAAGTCGTACCCCGCGCCGATAATCTTGTTGACAATCAGTGATACGGCCCCGAAGAGCCCGATCGTCCGCTCTTGCAGAATATTGTTCTCGTCAACGTCCAGCTTGACGCTCCTGTCGGAGTCCTCCACGCCATCACTTAGAGAACGGGATGTTGGTGCAACTGGATTATGTTTTCGTTAGGACGTTCAGTCGTGTTCATGTCGCCGACGGGCGGCTGGCACCTTTTCCGACTTACTCTGGATCGTATCGTTTTTTGACGCCATCTTCACAACCTCTCAAGACTCACGTGCCAAAAACATACAAGATTCATGAGAAACTCAAGACCGGTCCTGCTGAAGACTCTCACATTTTTAAGACCAAAGTCATCAAGTCCGAAGCCGACTGCGGTATCCGTTAATCTGCAAAGTCTTAGCTAACGGGTGAGTCCGCAGAGCAAGGGGGGCCAAGCACGCAATACTGGGGCCAAAATGTCGTATGAAGAAGATAAGCACCAAAAGCACCCCAGACCAACACAAGGAGAAGAGAGAAAGATCCGCAATCTTCAAGTATGAATAATCGGAAAGCTTTGTGGATTCTGGTGAATGATTACCAGTGCAGTTGATATCCAGAGGTGGTCGGATTATTTCCCCAATGCCCAGGGCGGCAGTCCTGTCCGAAACACGTGGGAAGCTGGTCGCGTCGGCTGGTCTCCGATGATGTCGTGCTTTACCTACAGAATTCGCCATTGGCATCTAGCGGTTTATTGGATATCAGTACGGATTCTGTCTTGAATCACTAGACAACGGTAAAAGTCATTTCCGGTAGGAATCCGATGACGGTGCGACCTGCTCGCACGAGATGCGAACTCCAGAAGAGCTGCAGCATAAATGTGGCATAGTTCGGTTCCATCCAGCTAGTCTCCCCTCCTATACGAATCAAGGATCTCAATCTTGATCAGGATAACGCACCGCAGTCATGGCACCAGTCGAATTCGAAGCTTTCGATGTCCCCGGCGCGAGGACGTACTTCGGCAACGCTCTTCCTTATGGGCTGCAGGTAAAACAGACGAACGGCGCCGCCGACGCTCCTTCGGTCTCCGACACCGCCGCAGCCCTGCGAACTTTGGGAGCATCTGGGAAACTTCAAGAGCTTTTGGAACGACACGGGGCTGTATTGATTCGGGGAGCGGGCCATCCTTCCGCGGAGACATTTTCCAAGCTAGTGGGCGCCGTGGAGGAGGGACGGGGCTCCCGGCCCCATGTGCAGATCGGCTTGGCCGGCAAAAGAACGGCCGTTGCCGACAACGTCTGGACTGCAAACGAAGGTTCGCCACTGACTAGATTCTACCAGCACAACGAGGTACAGTGATCAGAGGCTTGAAAATGCCAACGATGGCTGGACCTAACATAAAATTGGTAGTACTCCAGATACACACGCTTCCCAACGAACATCCACTTTTATTGCGTCAAGAAGGCGCCCAAAGGTCGGCGAAAGTTGTGTCGCTGATTGCAGGCTGGAACGCAAGCTAACTGGCATTCAAATGACTAGGTGGTGCAACACCTATTGCCCATAGTGCCAATGTATTCGAAAAGGTGCAGGCTGAAATCCCCGAGCTTGTAGACGAGATCCATAAGAGGGGATTGGGCATGAAGATGGTTTTCCGTGCCCCGGGTCATGAGGCCAAAGTAAACCAGTTCAACTGGGCTGGAGAGCACAGTTTTGGGCAAGAGCTGCTCCCGGATGACGACGAAGCGACAATAAGACAGAAGGTCGAGAAGCAGGTCCGGAAGCTGACGGATGACTTCGAGTGGAAAGACGATGGAAGCCTTGAGTTGACGCAGCACATCCCTGGTATGTTCAACCCTCCATGTTCGCGAGCGTTGTAGTCGTGGGAAAAGAGAAACGACATTAACTGGTTTGGTCTAGGCCTTCGGCGGGTACCATCTAGCGGCCGGCCCGTATGGTTCAACGGGCTGGTAGGTCGACATGGCATCACCCGAGATATTGGTGCTCTCGAACCGCCGCACATTGGCCGAGATGGGATGACCTGTATGTCATTTCTGTTTATTTCTTCTTTCTGAATGATTACTAATGGTTGGTATAGATCTCCCTAGCGTTTATGGCGACGAGAGTCCCATTCCGCGAAGGCTCCTGGACAAGCTCATTGATGTAATCGACAAAGAAGAGATTAGTCTGGCACTGGAGGAAGGTGACCTCTTACTGGTTGACAACTTTCAAGTTTCCCACGGTAGGGAACCTTGGGAGGGAGACCGACAGATATTGGTCTCAATGTGGGACAACCCCATCCCTATCGGAGTGTATTAAGGCAAGAAACATGATGTATTGGCAATTACTCAAGACTTCTGTCTTTCGTTTTAGGTGGATGTTCCCCGCTGGTCCAGTTGAACATATTACCCCGACCCTGGAACCAACATGAATACGATGTCGATGCAATAAGCAACCGTCACCTTTGTACTACCTGCGCTCTGTTATGGTGACTTCAGGCTAGTAGTAATGCATACAAAGGTGCTAATTCAGCTCCGTCTGGACGTAGTCAAAGTCCTATACGGGACGTCAGTCACGAACCTCGTCTTGGCTCTCTGATCCAGCAACTCACCGCAGCATTGAGAGTCGGAAGCCTGGTTCCTGTGCTATAAATCGCAAAGTGAGTCCCCACGAAATTTTGCCAACCTTCAACGAAGGATTGCAACCAGCGGTTCTCGACACTGGCAAGCCACGTGGGTGCTTTGCACCCCGTTGAATAGCCCAGACGGTAACCGACGTCTTTGGCTTCAATGAAAAACTTGACCGGCACCCCCTTGGCAACTTCCCCATCTTCAACGTAGGTGGTATTCAACGTCGCGTCCGGCCCGGTCCTGGTGTGGACAACAATGCATCGTTTTCCGGTGTCGTTGGAACGTGTGATGGCAATCTCATTGTGAAAATGGATGCTCAGGTAGACACTTGCACCAGCTTCCTGTCTCCAAGATTCGGGGCTGAAGGCACTGACCTCCGTACTGAACGTTGTGTTTATGTCGACCTGCTTTCGGAGTAAAGCTGCAGGGGTCTCTCGGTCATTGAGTGTGTAGACGTTGCCCCTGATGCGAAGCTTTCCAGGGTTAGATTCGAAGTCTTTGAAATCCTTGTATGGCGTCCGCAGGTAATAGTATGATTCGTCCACGAGCCCGCCTTCAAAATCATCGCGCCACTTGAGGGGCCTATCGAGGTCGTACAAAACGTCCGGCATATATTCGGTGATTGGCTCGTTGCTATTGAAGATGGGCCAGCCATCCTCGTCCCAAGTCACAGGACACAAGAATGTTTCACGGCCGAGTTGGGGTAAACCAGTACTGTTCCTGGGGTTCTGGGGCCGGATCGCGAGGAAGACTGCCCACCAGTTCCCTTCGGTGTCGTCGACAATGTCTGCATGTCCCGTTGCCAGCACCGGCAAAGACATATCCTCACCATTCCATAGGACAGGGTTGTGTGGGTTGCCATCCCATGGCCCTTCCAAGTCCTTTGAGCGATAGACGTTGGCCTTCTGGTTAGCTTCCGTTCCGGAGTCTGCGGTGATCATGTAGTAAGTGCCGTTAAATTTGTACAGATGGCTTCCCTCGGTCTATGTTTGTTAGTAAATTGGAGTTGTGTGTGCAATACCCAGATGAGACACTTACCAGCGGGTAGCCAAACTCAGGTGGTACGGTGGTAGTGTGCAGAAGCCGGGAGTTACTCAAAGAATCGCCGGTTTTGATGTCAATCTCAGTAATCCAGTTCGCAAAATTGCCATTCTCCACAAATTCGGAAAACGTCGAGGTGAAGTAGACTTTCCCGTCATCGTCGAAGAAAAGATCGCCATCGAACCCCCACTGATCGACGTACGTAGGTTCACTCCAACTGGTTTCGTCGAAAATGTTTGTCGTTGTCACGTAGAAAGACCGAGGCACTCTAGTGACCTAATGATGAAACCTGTTTAGGGTACATTCTTCAACAGGACGGCCATCACGCACATTATCGGGAGGGTTGATGAGATCAAAAGCAGTATCCACGAGATAGAAGACACCGTCATGGTGTCTGAGCGTTGGCGCAAATATGCCTCCGCTAGGTGCGGTCCCACGAAGATTCAACTGAGAGGGACGATTGAGGGCGTGACCGATGTTTTCCCACTTGACACTTTTTTCAGTCAGTTACGCTGGCACTTCTACTTCATGTTTCTGCTTTCAAACACCATGAAGACTCACAGGTCGGTCGAGTGGTAGATGGGCACGCCAGGGAAAAACTCAAAGGTGCTAGTTGCCAAGAAGAAATCCTTGCCGACTCTGATAATAGTCGGATCTGGGTTGAATCCGGGGATGATTGGGTTCACCAAGCCTTTCGCAGAACCTATTCCCGTTAATCTGGGTGACTGGTATGTACGAGTATCTGGCACAAGAATGTACTCGCGAAAAGACCAAAGGCCAAGGTAAGCGATGTTAAAAATATGTGTTTCATTCTATATGTAAGCGAAACGGAGCCGAGCCGTCGACGTGTAACCTGGCACTTGGGTAGGGAGGTATATGGTGTAAATCACACCTTATGAAGATCCCGTTTTATAAACCAAGATCTTGGCACGAGATGACGTTGATTGTGCAACCCCTCACGGCTAAATTACAGGCTCAATTACCCCGGATCGTATGTTGCATTTGTACACATCAAGAGTGGATCATTAGATGCAGGTAGTCAGTCCTATTCAGGTTTCGCAACGTTGCTCAGCCGAAGCATAAGTGTTATCCGCCGTCATCTGAGTGGTCTTTCAGTCATGGGTCTCCAGACTTATGCGTTTCCCCGCCTTTTACTTTGTAAAGCAATGTTCTTGTAGGTCTTTCCCCATGAGTGAAGAATCATTAAGTGGGCGTATTCTTCCGTGTGTTTTGGTAATCGTACTTCTTTTGTGGTACAAACGGATGGTTCAGGACTCCGCGCATCCCGAGCGGAATGCGTCACGCGTTCAAGTTAAAGCTCGGAGTCTGAGGGGGAACATTATCACTGATCATTCAAGCCATGGCCAGGAGTGTCAAGTACATTGGATCAAACTCAATCAGCCTTTTTCTGATTTCCATGCTGAAGGCCTGCGTTGGTCATGGCAGGCTGAAGTGTTTCTAGGAAGCAAAGCCATGCTAGGCAAGCAAGATATGGGCTTCAAAAAAGATGCATTGCTCACCAACCAGCATTTGTCGAAAATCTCGAAGGAGAAGCCCAAGTGAAAACACCCTTTTCATGGAAATCAAATTTACCTATAGGCGCGGTTGAGCACCCTTTCAGTCCCTGACAGCGAGACGGTCTCTGTACAAATATAGGCAACCAGTTATCTGCCCTCAACGTCTACTTTAGAACTTCATCATTGGATAATTTCGAATCGAAAGAATCTCATTGTAAAGAAGTTAACATAATACTGAATTACCGGGTTGTGTACCTGACTCTCCTGTAATCCATCAAGGACTGTAACACGACAAACTTTTCAGACTCCGAGAACCTAACTTCGCGAAACTCCTCTAATGCTGTTTTTACAGACCAAACCAGAACGATAAAATTAGACGCACGGTTTACACACACACGCACACAAACATTTATCTGTACGCATCTATGTTGTGTATCAGAATGACTATAACATACATCGTGTTGGTAAAAGCCTCCGCACCCACAGTAACAGCGTCGAATATCTCTCATAGTAGGTAGGGTGGCCACCATAAGAAGTGGAATAAGAGGTATCCGTCTTGGCCTACAGACCTTTCAATACTCTTGCCGATTTCGAAACCTTCTATAATACCTTCGGCCGTCTTGCAATCTTAATCCACATGTCCTGGAAGAAGCTGACTCCGCCCTTGACCAAGTAGCGGCCAGGCAGGTCCTTATTGATAACCTCGGGCTTGAACGTTCTGAAAAACTGAAGCGGGGCCTTGAAAAGCTCCATCATCGCGAGGTCGCGACCCAAACATACCCTCGAACCGTACCCGAACGCCATGCTGTACTTTAGCATTTCTTTTGTCTTCTCTTCGCTCTCCAGCCACCGCTCCGGACGGAACTCCCCAACGCAAGGCCCGTACACGTTCTCGTCCCGATGCACGAGCCACGGATTGCAAGTCACCTCTGTGCCTTCTGGCACATGCTTCCCATAAAACTCCATCCCACCCTTTCCGGCAAGACGCGGGAAGATGTTAGGGGCTGACGGGTTCAAACGCATAGATTCGCGGATGCAGGCGACGTAGTACGGGCAGTGTTGTTGCACCTCGGCGTACTGAGGCATGTCTGAGAGGTTTCCTTCTCGTGTCTGCTCGTCGATCTCTTCCATGAGACGCTCATAGACCTCGGGATGTGATAGGACCTGCATTACGAAGGCTTGAAAGGCCGTTCCCGTAGTGTCAGCTCCGGCGAGTAGGACGAGCAACACCTCGGCTTTGATGTACTCCAGGTTAAGCGGTTTTCCCTCGTCGTCGCGGGCTTCGATGAATCTGAAAATTTGGCGTCGAGTCAGCCGGGCTGGTGCCACTACTTGAAGACGATCAAACTTACGTTTGTAGCAGGTCAACGCGCCCGTTGGTGGTGCCCTTCTCAATATCTTCGAACCGTTGCGCAATGAGCCTGTCTCGAAAACGCATGAGAGTTCCGATGCCGGACTGTTGCTCTGGCGATGCGACCAAGTACTTCCCGAGGAAAGTGCTCTTGACCCAGTTGGTGAAGGGATAACAGCGAGCCAGAATGCCGAACGGCACAAGTCCGTCGTGAAAACCCTGAATCAGTCCCTCGACGTCTTTCCCCTGTTCGATGAACCCAAATGGCTCGCCGAAGCCGACCTCGGAGACGATGTCGTAGACCAGGTAGACAGCCCACGGGGCAAAGTCCACACGCGCGTCAGTGCGGGCAAAGTCGTCCAGCTTGCGTACCCAGCGCTCGATGTGTCGATCAAGCAAAGGTTCCATCTTTCGGATGTTAGAAAATGAATAAGGGGCCGCAGCAATCTTCCGGAAGCGAGCATGAACCGCGTGGTCTTGCATGTTGAATAGCGACTCGGTCTTCCCAAAACTGCCTGTAATGTAGTGTTGAGACTTATTGGCGTTACGGTGGTAGATCTCTGGCAGCTTCTTGGCGTCGCTCACCAACAACATGGTTGGTGTAATGCGGATTACCGGGCCTTGACAATATCTTGGTCAGTGAAAAGATTCGTCAATCACCCTTACGAGTGAACAATACGCGGTGAGTTTCTAATTCAAGGATGGATTTCTGGAATGTACATCAGAAGAAAAACTTATCTAAACTTACCATACTTCTCGTGAAGTCCCTGAAAAACCTGGCACTCATCCTCCTTCACATTGTGATACGTGATCCACAGCCGGGTGACCGAACCCCAGAATGGGCCAGGGAAAACGGAAAGAGGATGAAAGACTCGATAGTACACGATTTGGTAAGCCAGTTTCCATACGACGTACGCTAAAAAGAGCAAAAAGCCGTTGGTCAAGCTCAGCACGGCCATTTTGAGATTGCTTGTTGAGGTATGTTACGTGAGTAGAAGGTTTTCCCCGGTAGATTATTTATTGCAACTCGCCAAAGCCCAAGTGTGCACTCGCAAAGTACTGCCACGCGAACCAGCCGACCCTAATTTCACCAAGACCGAGGTCCTCGCCTGGCCATGTGCCATGACGGCTAACCAACGGGACAGTGAGGGGCCGAAGGATTCGCTTAAGGGTCGCTTCACGGCGCCGTTATCTAGACTGGGGAATAGCAACGAACGGCTACCGAAGAGGGTTGCATCGACCGCGTATTCGTTGTGGCGAGCCCCGCTGCTAAGAAGAACGGACAAACCGGAGCCTTGCTTGTCGTGGAGAAGTCAAGGTGCCTCCAGTGACGGGTAGCAGGGAATGAACCCGGCAATTACTAAAGGCAGTGGTCTGTGGATAGAGCGCCCGAGGAGTGTGCAAAAGTCCAACCAAGCGAAATGTTACACATCACATTTGAGGGTCAACAACAAGAAGAAGTGGACACAAGGAACCACCCGGGAGGGCGACCAACGCTCGTCGGCATCGTTGCCTGAGGACCCTGGGCGGCTCGGTATCATTACTAGGTATGGCTGCGATGAAATGCAGGGTCTTGTGCATATCCCTGCGATGAAGAGAAAGGAATGCAGTACAGTTCGTATCTGCTTTGTACGTTGTATGCACAACCAATGAGAGTAACTTCCAGAGGCGTACTTTAGAATGGCTCTTGGCTTTCGAGAGGAGAGGTTAAGCATACTAGTGGATGAGTATGCGTTGTTCTACCTTTTGACAGAGTTTGCCACTCTAATATTACTGACCAAGAAGACTCGGCCGAGGTGCTTTTTCTTGGAATTGGATCTTGGTGCTATGATACGCCAACAGCTTTGAACTGACATGGGATTCGCAAGTCTTTGATCTCGGAGTCGGTAAGATCTCCGTTGGTGGAAACAGCGAACAACTAATCGAAAGATACCGATTCATGTCATATAACCGCCGCCTCCGACAATTAAAAACAAGAATGTAGAAGTACTCGTCTCATACGAAGCTCTGTGCTTTTCTTCTTACGTTTTGTATTTCCGTCTGCGCTAGTTCATTCACATCGCGCACATCATGCCTGAGTCCGCTTTCAATGCACAGAGGTCGTTGGAGCAAAGCTGCTCCATTGCCGAGAGCCGCTGCATCCTGACACCCAAATCTTCAAAACCCGGTACAAGGGCCTTCCCGAAGACGGTGTTGAACCGAAATTCTTGTCCCGCCTTTCAGTGATTACTGAGTTGAACCCACCCCTATGGCGGGGCACGTTGGCTTGCTTAGAACTCGGTGGTCTTCCAAGAGCAAACGCGCGGCAAACACAGTCCGAACAGGGGCAGACATCTCTATATCATTTGACACGGAGACCTGTTGGGTCGTGTAGTGACGTTCATGAACGGTTTGCTGCACGATCTAATGCTTGGGCGATATGTTCATTGAGATGATACATAGAGGTCTTAACATCCTTGTAACCAAAGTTCAAAGAGTTGCTCATTATGTGAAGTCAAACAGACATGCGATGGAATTTCCTGTGAGCTAGCTACCTTGACGCCCCCTCTTCCGGCATAACTTCAGCCATATCGAGCCATTCCATAGTAAACGCCGTTACGATCCTCGTCCAATCCCTCACTGTGGGCATGTCAAGATGATCGCCATCGTCCTCTTTTTTGTGCCACACGTCCGGGAAGGGCGACGGAATGATGTGGAGAATATCGACGCCCTTCATCATAAAAGGAACGTGATCATCACCAATGCCGCTGCGACCGAACATCTTGGGGCTCTTTTTCGTGTCGTAGAGGAACGGGGTGGCGGGTTTGGTTTCCAGGATGCCGAGATCGCGCATGCGTTGCTCGAGTTTCGCCATGCTCTGGTAGGCCCAGTGGGTTGACTGGAAGTAAGATGGGACCTTTGGGTTCGCAGACCCAAGGAGATCCAACAAAACGAAAGCGCTAATCTGCTCCAATGGGGTTTTGTAGTGAGACATGGCCGGATTGAACGTGTGCTCCCACGTCTCGGCCAGCGACCTGCACGACATATCAGTATAGCCGCGCTTGTCACTCTCACAATGAGTTATCTCACCTTGAACCGTACAGCGAGTCGGTGTCGGTCCAGCTCTTGAACGCTTCCTCGCCGTCTAGCAATAGGATCTGGAGACCCATGTCCATAGCGACCGTACCGCCCAGCTCCCCGAGCGCGACCATCTCGTCGTGCATCTGGGTCAGGAACGGCTCGACGGCCCTCGCAATGTGCATCAGCATAGCACACGGCGCGGCGCTGTCCGTCGCACCGATGAAGCCCTCGGGCGAAATCTTGCTGTCGTAGTGCGCCACAAGGGTGAGATAGTTGGCCTGGCCAGGCTTCGTCCAAGGCGGTTCCCGTCTCATGATGAGATTCTGAAAGGGAACGTCGGTGTTTCCCGTGACGGGTGTCTTCCCCGTCGAGTTCTGCCATTGGATGTTCCACTTTGGCAGCTCCTTCTTGAAGAAATCGACAAAGTGCTGCTGGGTCTTGAGCTGCCCGGGGGTTCCGGGCACGCGAGGGATGAGGATAGGAGCGAGAAGACGGCCGTTGTGAATGTCGAAGTCGGCCTCGTTGATGGTGATATTTTTGAGGGATGCATCTGTGAGCGGCATGTAGGCAGTGACGAAGGCTGCGAACAGAAGATGCAGAAGCGCGAGCCAGAGTCGGCCTCTCACAGAAGGGAGGCCATTGAGGGCCATGGCGGAGCTGTTGACGGGGACAGCAGCGAGGCGCGATGGAGTCCTTGTCTCATGAACTCATGCTGCTCAAAGGATGAAATCCGTCAGACCGATTGACGTCGTTTGTGCCACGCAACGTTCCGACTGGGAGGCGTGGGTGAGTCGCGACGGATCTCCGGGGTGTTTTTCGATGGTGAGATGAGAGTTGATTCCTTGACGATTGAAAGTTCCGAAGAGGTGTCAACTTTCAGGCTGATGGACGCCGGAGACCGCCAGGGAGAGCCCCAAACAGGTTAGACCGAAACTCTCCTGCAACATAGGCTTTCATTACCCCTGACTGGCGTTTGAAAAGGGTGGATCTGATTAGATAATACGTGCAGGGGCCTCAGCGACGTTTCTCCGCACGGCCCGCGAGTACTAAGTACCCTCTCCACTGCGAGGCCCACCACGAACCAACTTCACCAGAGCCAACACTAACTTTAACGTTCACAACAAAGTGTTGTTCCCTGGACTATGATATCTTACTAACTTATAGAGCATCCTTGAATGAAACGAAAATTATCTCTACTGTATACTCATTTATTCTATCTTTTTATACCCTATTTTGCGTCTAGAGCTCGTCGTATATGGAAAGCCCCCCCTTCTATCCAACTGGACCTCTGTCGTTTTGCGGCACACTGTCTCGATCAATCCGTCAGATGTTCATCTCCCAAAAGTCCATGCCCTCAAGAACCAACGGCCGCCTGTGTAAACAATCGCTCCCTCTTCATAAGCACGCAGCACACCAGTACAAGCGCTCCGGTATTGATTACCAAGATGTATGGCAAGTTCAGCGCCTTGACAATAACCTCAACGGCCTCCTGCTGCAGCTGTGGAGGCAGCGTAGTTATGAACTCCGTCACAACACCAGCATTCGCGATCTGAATATCTTAATCTGTTACAGTATTGGGCAGGACATGGGCTAACCTGGTCTTGGCCATATTCAGGAAAATGGCGTTGCTGAAAGCAGACAATAGCTCCAAGCAGGAGAGGTGCGCCGATCAAGTCGACTCCCGCCAAGCGGTGCAGGAAAGACGTGCTGGGTTGAGGCTCGGGAGATGAAAGCATGAAGAGGTAAACGGAGGCAGCGGGCGCACCGATAGGGAGGTTGCTATAGAATGCCCATCTTGCTAAAGTCAGTTGATGCAGCTTACGATGTTGATAGAGGAGTACTAACCGCCACGTTGCGCTCGAGTCCGCAAATTCGCCACCTACGACCGGCCCCAGGATGGTTCACAGACCCCATGTCAAGCCAAAGCTTGCAAGATACACAGGTCGTTCCTGGATCGTTGTGATCGAAGCAATAGGCAGCATAACTCCAAGACGCATGCCGATGCCCCCCAGGTCACAGAGCCCGCGGCCGGCGATGAGGCTGTTCATGTCTGGCGCTGTACCACATGGCGCGCTACACGCCTCGAAGACAATGAAACTCTCGATATAGAGCCACTTGGGCTTGAAGTTCGAGTACAGCTGCCCCGCAAAGGAGATTCACCGACGTCGCAGCCATGATGAAAGAAGCCTGCCATTTCCGCCAGGCTTAATCGGGTTGCTCGAGCTCCGATCATTTCGCGTCATAATTTCCCTAACGTGTTCACATTCGCACGCAAAAGCAGTGCAAAAATGCACAAAACGTCCAAAATAAAAGGCTTTCCACAGCGGCCAAGACATACAACAGCCGCAGGCATGTGGTTAGCCCTCTGGCCAACGGTGCTCCGGGTAAGCGAAAGAGGCTCTGCGAGAAAAGGTTCTCGGCCTTTGCTGCATCACTATTCAAGGACCAGAGAGGATGTCTGCATCCTTATAACGTCCCGCGAATTGAGCAACAGTCTTTCTGCGCAACGACGCATCCAACTAAGTACCCTCGTCTTCCCAGACACCTGCTGGGCCATGCACAAAATGTGAACCACCGATGAAAAGTTCAGGAAGCCACCGGCATCGGAAGCTGACCGCCCCCATCTCATCAACATCATCGAACGCGGTGACTCAAGGCAGCATGTCGGTCGGCATATCGGATACAGCTCTGACAAGGCTCGCAACGTCTTGACACGCCTTTTTTTCTTTGTATGCCTTTTGTCATGTATCGTGGTCCAATGAGAGCTGTCTAGGCTGATATGAGCTTGGGAAAAGCGACAACGCACATCGGAGCTCGGAAACAGGTGAGCGGCACAGGCAGGAAGTTGCCGGCAGTTCTGTGAGTTGCAGGGCGATGAGGCGCCCTGTGAGTCTTTACTGGCATTTGGCGGCCCGAATCTCATGATCCTTGCTTCTGAAACTACCCAACCCGTTGCGCAACACCACTGCTTGGGGCGGGTCTACTGCGGCGTTACCGGATGTTCGACCCTTGAACGATTCCATGCAGTTTGCATCAACACTTTTTGAAACCTCTTTAGACATGAGAAAGTTCGTTATCCGGACATTTTGTCAGCCATATTGGCTTCTTGTAAGGAATAAGGCGGATCGAGCTCATTCAACGGGCCCGGACAATACTTTTTGTCCGATATCTTGCATTTTCGAGCACACTTGACAGAAAATCTGCTGAAACCTCATTTAATAACTCACCGACGCTGTTTTCAAATCATACGCTTCTAATTTCATAACCCTCAAAACACATTCACAGTTCAAAGCCAGTTTCTGCTCAAAAAGATTCCGGTTGACTACTTAAACCTTCTGTTCCCTTGTAGTTATACCTCTCCAAAGTCCGTAAAAGCCAAGATGCGAATTCCCTCTGCTAATTGAAATCTCGCGTTTTGAGCAAGTAGCCAGTGTCGATGTCAGTTTAGCTGGGTGTTGGTCCCCGCTGCCTACGCCTCGAAATCAACCGAAATGTTTTTGGAGCAAACACGCTTACCGCCGTGAATGACGGCAAAGTCGATGCTCGCGCCAGCACAGACCATCTCAACGGTGTATTCTAGCCGGTGGAATACCTTGCCGAGAGGGTTGACATAGCGAGGCAAAGCCTCAAAGTCGATCTTCTTGTTCCAAATGACATCGCAAAGCTTCTCGACAGATGAGTTGCGCCGCTTCGGAACAGGTGAAGCGGAAGTGAAATGGAATGAGGAGACTATTTCCTTCGGAGCAGATGAGTAGAGTTTCCAGTATTCTCTGCGCACCGGTTCAGTTGTTGATACATCCATACCCTAAACAGTTAGACGGCAGTCAGTGCGATGGAGAGGAATTCAGCGATTTTTCTTGAACTCACCTGTGTGAGAAACCACTCCATCTGGTTAGTAGCTTCCCATTCCTGCCTTTCTTCACTCCAATATTTGTCTTCAGCGTCGTGTTTCTTGGGATCGTATTCCGTGTTGTAGAAGATGCCATAGCTCGCACGGGAAATCCTTGACTTGACGCTCACCGACAAACCAGGATTCAGATTCATTTGAGTCAATCCCTGAATGGTGGCACCGCGACATATGGCAGTCCATCTGTAAGGTGTCAGTGAAAGTTCTCCTATCTGTTGGAGAAGGTTCCTTACGGCTTAGTTCCCATTGACTGGAGAAGGGTGATACCACCACTAAGAGAAGACTTGACATGATTGTGAATGTATCTGCTTCTTCCGAAGCCACCGACGAGAATGACAGTCTGAAAGTTGTCAACGAAGCTTTCAATAAGAGGTCGAATTATGAGATACCCTTACCTTGGGCAGCTTGCCGCACTTTTGCTGCACACCGTCAATCTGCTTCTGGATCAAGGCCCTGATTTTCTGGGCGATGGGTTCAAAAACCGGAAGTAAGTCATCGTTGCTGAGAAGTAGATTGCGCTTTCGTTTGATACCGCGTTTTGGAGTGTTTGCAACCTGGCATTCGGGAGGCAATCGCACGTTCCACGTGCGGCCAATTTGGCCTTCATACCGTTGCTTGATACCATTCTCCCAGTCGCAGTTCAGCATGTTTGCAGCTTCCTCGACAGGCACCTTGGCCCAAGCCCGGGGTGTGACTTTGTTTTTGATGAGTTCGATGAAGGCTTCGTCTAAGAACACGCCGCCACAGAGCGCGCCGTCGCCCTTGATAGCTTCGCGAACGACAGTGGGATTCAAGCTCGTGATTTCATAAGTGATCAGGTCGACAGTGCCCCCGCCAGCGTCGCAAACAACGAAGTGATCGCCGACCTACTCCTTTGCGTTAGTAATTATGGTAGATGGTGAGTGGTCATTCCTCATACCTTGGCCATTGGTTTGCAGGCAACATCTTTTGTTGTCGCTAAAGCAGCTGCTTCCGGCTCAGAGATGAAGGCCAAGGTGGTCTCTCCCGCTTGGCGTTTTTCAAGCAAGCCTGCACCCTCTGCAGCCCTTCTCATGCGGGCTTTGGCATAATCGGGCCAAATAGCAGGCAAGGTAATGACAACATGGAACCTACAGGCTTTGACAGTGTCTTCGCCTGCTGAGATGCCAATACACTCCATTGAGTGGTTCCAAAGACGTCGAAGATAGCCGCTGATGATCTCGTGGGGCTCCTTATTGGCGTTCTTTGCAAGTCTTCTGGCAGTGGCGATCTGGGGTGAATCCCGAAGGTCTGTGGGAAGATCCTTGGCGTCCACGAGCAACAGCTTAAACCACCTCAGAGGCTCTTTATCGGTATCAGGGGGAATTCCATAACCCCAGGAAACACCGCCTTGTGGCCCATTGTAAAGAATCGAAGGTGTTTTTTCGGTATCCGAAGCGAAGTTGAGCTCAGCTTCCCATCGAGTTATGACTTCGATGGCATCCGGCTGGCCTGAGTATGCCCAGCTAACACCAGAGAAACTGTTTTTTTTTGTCAGTCATTGACGGTAGTATCACGGTGAGGATTGTCCTACGTAGTGCCAAAGTCGATACCAACGACAATCACGTGATTTTTTCCCCTGCTGGCAGGCATTCTGTAGATGCTTCCTGTTTGGTAGACTGTCAGTTGTGAAGTTTCCAAGCTGGGCTGCTTAGACATCAGAACCTTGGTACGAGGTATATGAAGAACAGACTCACACGTAGCTGGGTGGGTTAAATGGTTGAATGCTAATGAAGAGCTACCTTCGCGGCGGACTGTGGTGTACTAGTTGCCAGGAAAATTGGCAAGCGTTTTCGATTAAGCCTGGAAATTGAGGTTTCCTGAGTAAATAGGTGCAGAAAAGAGAAAAGAGTTGCGTGAAGACGGTAGGGGAGGATGGAAGGTGAAGAAGTTTAGAGGCTGAAGCGGAGTGTGGAGTTGAGTGAGGCAAGGCAAAAAAGCAAAGTCTGGAAGGAAGGAAGGAAGTCACAGTGGCCGATATTGGGCAGTATGCTTAAAGAAGGGAGGTGCTCGTTATTGAATCTGCCAAAGTGTAAGAGTTGATGAGCTTGCCAAGTCAGCTGGGATTAAGGAGAACTCCGAGAGAGAAATTCAGCATGTCACCGGGAAGAATAACCCAAGCTCATACGAAGGCGAGAGAAACTTCAGCCCGAACAAGACGAAAGACGTTCTGGTTTCTTTTTTTTTTTTTTTTTTTTTTTTTCTTTTTTTTTTCCCCCTCATACTTGTGTTGTCAAAGGCTCACGCCGTTCTTTCGAAGAAAATCAGGCAGGTAAGAGGCGGTTTTCTGGATATCCGCGCTGCTGCCTTCCTTACCTGCCTTGCCTCACTTCACGTTACCTCAACTACGTACCTTAAGTAGGAAGCGTACCTACGTAGCTCAAACGCTTTCTCTTCTTACCTTGAGCAAAACAACAGACGAGTGGCCAAGGTAGGCGGGCTGCAATTTACCTTATCAGACTACCCAATTACCTCGGGGTCAACACATTATTTGAATTCAACACTCAACCTACAGCACTGCAAGTCGTTGGTTCTAACATAGCTTCTCTCATCCCCAAGCTCTTTCTCTTCTTACTTACTCTTCCCTTGCCCAGCACTTCACAACACACAGTCTTCTGGGTATCCTACAATGCCTCTGCCTATAGGACACGTAAGTTGATGTCCATATCCTTCGACATGATTGCCGCATAATTATTCACACTCTGCTAGGTTGGGAATGGCTCCATCATGGAGATGCGTTCCACCTCTCCAGGGGAACACCACTCAGCAGGAACGCGCCTCACTCTTGCCAACCTCATCAACAAAAGCAGAAGACGACGTTTTCGAGTCCAAAAGCGCCGACTTGGACGGACGGTCGCCGAGACAAACCAAACTATTGGTTCATTGTTGGATCTTGTTCCTCAGAGAGACCTTCTGGCCGCTGCTACCCATTCCTCCACACGCTCGACCTTGGAAACACAGAAGAACTCTGAGCTGGATGCCAAGGTACAAAGAATTGAAGACGAGATCATCCAAATCAAGATTCAGGTTGAGCAGGCGGCTGGCCATGAGAAAGACATGAATGCCCTCAAGGCTACCCTTGCTCAAGCGTTTCGGGAAGCAGAAGCCGCGGAGAAAGATCGATTGGACGTGGTGCAGAATTACCAAGATTCCGTCGCTAATCTTGAAAAACACAATGAAAAACTCAGCGATGAAATCCGTGGGCTCAAGGAAAAGCTGGCTTCCGCGGAGACCCGATTGATTGAAAGGCAGAACATTGCCAACGCCAACAAGATTTCCGACGACGCGATCAAGGCGATTTGGCAGGGAATGTCGTACGGCATCCAAAACATTGTTGCAACCATTCTCACTGGATGCCCTTCACCAGATGACTTACGCCACGAACACACTGCTGGGCCGTGTGCAGTGTGCAGCATTCTTGCTGAATCTTCCAAGGCCGTTCTTGATGAGGATACAAGGCCCATCATGATCGAAAGATGCATCTGGATTTCTCTCTACAAATCGGTCTTCCGCAAGGACTTCAAATGTCGCACGGGCAAAGTTTGGGCTGGAGTCGGGGGACGGTATTTTACGGCAGCGGTTCGCGCTCTGTTGGGTAGGCCTCTTCCGCTCTCATTGGGCTAGAAACATTGCGCTAATATTGAGGTTCTCTCATTAGGTGCCACCCACAATGACAGCGGAGGTTCAGCCCGGGTGCTTCAGTGGAAAGCCGAGAGCGCAGAGATGATTGACGAGTTGATCGGCGTCGACAGGACTGAGTTTCAAGAAGTGGTCTGGAAGGTATTTGCCAGCCTCAAAGTATTCCTCCCAGTCAATCACCAAAACAATCCGGACGTCCATCGTCATCTTTATAACGAGCTCGAGAATATGTTTGACGACGCAGTTCGCCTTTACATAATCTTCATGAAGTCTCGGGCTCATTTCATCATTGAATGGGCCGTTGATCCTGGACTCGTCAATCATGCTGTGCGGTATAACCCCGAGTTCCACATTGCCGAGGCTTATGAGTCGGATCTCCTCAACAGCGACAGTGTCATCCTGTTCAACACCTCACCAAGCTTGGTGAAAGTTGGCACTGCCAATGGTGACAACTATGACAAGAGAATTCGGCTGGTCAAGGCATCAGTCATCTGCAATTAGAGAGGAACAAGAATTGGCAAGGCGTTTTGCATCCCATGGATTGCAGTGGGCTCAGGTGGGGGACAGTCGCATGGGAAGCATCAAATTCCTTTGCGCAGAGACCGGGAACTTTCATGAGCTTTTGCGAACTTACTTAGCACTTCATAGGGCCACAGAGCCACAGAATGGCATCAGAATTTGCAGATATCTATCTTCTGAATCTTTTTGAGACGTTTTTGCGATGCAAACAATTTGACCTGTAAAACTGAGACTTCGACGCGAGGAGATGTCGAAATCCAAAAAAAAAAAAAAAAAAAATTGNCTGATGTCATTTTTGGCTCATAATAGTAAATATGAATCCTTCCAACAAAGAAAATCTCCACGCACCGGAAAGCAACGCGATTGGGCCAAGGCTTAACCAGACAATGAGATGAAAGAACGTTTAGCTGAATTTGGGCTGTTCTAATTCATTTTGACTTCAAACCCCCCAAGGTCCTTCCTTCATTCTTGCTCTTGTATTGCAGACAAACCACCCTTCTCAGCCCGATTTGCAACGGCATTTTGCGGCACAGCGAAAAAGAAGTCCCGCTATTGCGCCCGCCAAGCCCCGGAATGAGGCCGGTCGAGCATGTCGGGAGTGGCTGAGCAGTCAGGCTGCACATCTCAAGAATGTCACTGGACAGGCAGACCGGAACCCGTTGAAGGATCACTCCGGGGGGCGCTGTAGCCACAATTTAACCCTCCGCAAACAACACCGCATCAGCGCCCTGTCCATCCAGTCAGGCTGGTATTGAGGCCCACCAAAAACACGCTTTCGGGGGCCGGGGCACTCCCTGGACCGCTGGAGATGGGGGTTCGAACCGACCCAACCACCGCCAGAGGCCAAGATCGGCAAGACAAACGAGGGGAGAAACTGCACAGCAACAGGATGGACAGCACAGGGCAATAAAAACTGGCCAAGGCCCGTCAGATTCCAAACTCGTCGATTGCAGTTCTTTGAGGCTACATTACCTTGGCCAGGTCACCGCAAACCTCACCGACTCGCCCTTTGCATCCACTGGCTGCTCTGGACGGAAAAAAAAACATTCTCGGGAAGCAGACAGACAGCACGGGAGCAAACAGTCATGTCGAGCTAAGAATCAACAAACTGTTAACATTCTGCAGCAAAGTCCCTGATGGCCCGCTTCCAGGGACTTGACTCGTCCGACCTGTTCCGCTTCGACACCCTGGCCTTGCGCGATGACATTCTGGTGAGCGACGGGAAAACAGCCTCCAAGGTCGAGTACGACGAGTATGTCGTTTTCAAGAAAGACAACGGCATTCCTTCGGGGCTAAGGATCGAAGGCGAAGAAGATCAGGACATCAGCTTCCAGTTGAAACACAAGGATGATGTCCCGGGCTACCGAACCCTCGACCTCGCCTTTCGCCACGGGTACATGGTGGATCACAATGTGAGCGCCGTCAAATGAGATTGTATCCAAGTTGTGTTGTCCGTCACTAATACTGCATCAGGGACATTTTGTCCAAGACCCGGTCCGGGACCCGGCACTTGTATTGGACGGCCGAGTCCGCCGAGTGTGAGTGTGCACCGCGTTTCGGGCATTCGAGCCGCGACTGACGGCGCCACAGAATTTGCTTCCGCCGCAACAAGTCGTTCGACCGCCGAGAGGACGGCATCACCATGACCCCCCACGACCTGGACGCAATGGACCTTCACCCGGCAACTCTGCAGTACTCTCGCCGCGTCACAAACGAGTCTCGCTTTTGGTCTCTTGACCGCTCCAAGCTGAGTGAGCATCGCAGGCACTCATTCCACTCAGACAGAGACTGACCCTCACCAGGCCTCATTCTTTCCTTCTCTAGGAACCCCAGGACGCCGTATGACTTCTTATCCATGACCTACGACGTTCGCAGCCGCACTTCAACCGTCCTCGTCCGCCAATCTTACCACCCCCGCCAGCACAACTTGGAGAATCTCGACGAATACGACCAACGCTTGGAAGCATGCCGCGCGCACTGGGCTCACCCTTTCATCACTCCCGTCGTCCTGCTGCAAGTCCAGTTCATGCGTACTGAAGAGGCCGTCATGGAGAACATCGACCACGTCAGGTCCCTCGAGTGGGAAGTGAGCAGCATCGCTGGGTTCGAGGCCTTTGAGATGGAGCGGGAGAGAAGGTCAAAGTTGATGCGCCGACTAACCTTCAACCCGACGAGCAACGAGAAGGCCCCCCAGATCGCCGGTCCCATGAGCATGGCCAACCTGATGAAGAGCGCTCACGACGTGCTGAAGGAATCCATCAAGCTGTTGGATACCGTACGATGGATGGAGAGGGTGGTCAAGCTGATGCTGCAAGCCGGCGATGAGTTGGCAGAGCGCATGACGACTGGGGAACTGAAGATACGCCTGGACGATTTCCATGTTAGGGACTCGGAGCAGGAGCAACGCGACCAGCAAGATCAAGAAGCTCAGCCGGACGAGCCTCCGACGGGACCGCCTTCGCGGTCGTCTGCGAGCACAAGACGACGATCCCTGCCTCCCGCGCCCGACCCGCTGGCCGATCCGCTCGGGAACCATTGGCACGAGATTCGACAGTACCTAGAGGGTTTGCAACGGATGTGCATGGGGTTGGAGACGGATCGGCGCATGTCGGAAGCGCGATGTCGAGCTCAGATTGATATTGTAAGTCGAAATGATGTTATAACCGGCGTGACCTGCGCTGACACTTTGCAGATCTACAGTAAGATGGCCCAAGAAGACAACGTCCTCAACGCCCGCATGGCCGTCGCCTCTTCCCGCGACAGTTCCTCCATGAAAGCCCTCGCTGTCATCACCGCCATATTCCTCCCTGGCGAATTCCTCGGCACCCTCTTTGGCATGTCCATGTTCGACTGGCAGGCTTCCGGCGAGGACGCAGCCGACGACAACCTTGTCGTCAGCCCAGACCCAGGCACCTCCACGAACCCCAAGGATCCGATCCCGGTTCTCAGCCACCTCTTTTGGGTTTACTGGGCTACCGTCATCCCCTTGACCGTTGGTATCCTGGTCGCCTGGCGCGCGTGGTGGGTGAATCAGGATCGTTACTTCCGACGGCACCTCTCACGGGAGCTGTCGGAGGAGCGGTACTGGACCGCCGACGGTAAGCCGCGCGAACTCGAGCACTCGTTCTGGTGGGACTTTTTCTACCTCTCCGTAAGGCGAGACGAGCGACCGGCGCCGACGACCGATCCGTACGGCTCGCTGGAGCTGTCGCCCACCATGTCACAGGACAAGGACGAGCTGCGGTCACCGCGGGGCGAGACCACGGTGCGAAGGGGCCAGATCTCCTTCCTGAGGTCACAAAGCTTGCGGCAGCGCAATGCTGTCGCAGTGTGACACGATGTGTACGTGTAGTTGTGTATATTCTTCTCATTTACAGGAGCGACTTGCTTTTTCCTTGGAGAGCTGTTTTGTTTGGAGTTTCGGATGCATTTTCCAGACCCGGCGTGTTCATTAGGAGCATCCTTTCCCTGAAGACTTAGACTCATGTAGTCAGATCTACGAAGAGTATGACTTATAGACGTTCCTTTTCTTCATCATACTCCGGTTGCTGTTTGTTCTGTCCAGACTAATAGATGTGAAACCGTCACTTGTGAGGAGAGTGAGGCGCTTGGGGCAAAGTCAGTCGTTGCGCACATTTGTTGCAACCGAACACATAGCAAGTAAGCTGCATATGGTCATGTTGGCCTCTGAAACACCAAGATACTCAAGCACGTCACGATGTCGAACTCAAGACTCACAGTAAACTCCTGTTATCCTTGCCGTCGCGCGTCGCCGCCTATATTGTCCCAGTTGATCTTCTTGTAGTGTGTCACTAACCAACAGCTACAACTACGTTTCGACCACAGTGAATATTCCAGGAAGCCGCATGGAGGACAACTATTATAAGCCTGAGCGTTGAGCCATCCCAGATGGCGTCATCCCCCGGCCGCCGGCCATCGGAGCCGTAAACCCCTGCCCCCCCCCCCACATGATCATTCTCCACGCCGACTCGGTACCGGCCGATGCTGCTCGGCTATGCCAGGCCAACAATGAGGAATCCGAGAAAATTAAAAGAGAAAAAAAAAAAGTAGAGAGAGAAGCAACCCCCCGGTCTCGCTCCATTGGCAGCAGGGTGCTTATTCCCGCGACAATCTCTCGGAATGACATTTCCATCAATGGCAGAAAACGGGAGTTGTGCCGGGGGCATTCTTACAAATCCAGCGTCATGACTAGGACCTGCGTCGTCGACCGTGAATCAACTCCATTCAATAAACCTATGAAGCGAAATCGTAGCCAGATATGACCCTCTTGTGGTAGCGAACGTTGGCTCTCGTTGCCCGAGAAAGAATCGCCGCCCTTCCCCATCAGCCAAGCGTCTCAGGTACGGTCGAAATCGTCAACTCATCGGCAATGACTTCATCATTGTGCTAAGCCAGCCGAACCGACTAGCCTCCCCAACGGACTTCCGCCCGATAACGCAACGGGTTACTCACGAGGTCGTTCTGGGTAAAAAAAAGAAAGAAAAAAAAAAGAAAAGTATAGCGCGCTTTCTTCCCTATCCCTTGTCTGGGAAATCGTCGTCGAGATCAACGGGAGCCCAAAAAAACGAAACAAGGTTTATCCCAAGTATGTCAAACCTAAACCCCGCGGACGGTAGCCGTCGTGACACAGACGCAGCCGTGGCGCCGCCCGCAGCGGCGGGGCCCGACGATCGGATGGACGTCGCTGGACGGCAAACTTCGAGCCCGCATGATCAGGTCTCAGCCACAGCCTCAGCGCCAGCCCCGAACTCTCAGTCTCCCCGTGGCGACCCGGGCCCGGACCGTAAGACGATACCTCCGTCGCCGTCCGTGTCGGACTATGCGTTACCGCGAAGCGAGCATGAGGAGAAGAATAGCCGTGATGGCCTCTTCGACCGGGCGGTGAAGGCCCTCACCTGGACGCCCAGGAAGTTGCGCTACGACCCCGGGAACCCGCCTCAGTTCACCACGGCGCACAACTTCCTTTACGCATTCGTGAGTCTTTTTTACTCTCGGAATGCTAACAAAAAGATTCCAGAAGCTGCAAGGGAGTGGCTAACGCACGGCGCAGGCCGCGACCTTCACTGTTGCAAACCTGTACTACAATCAACCGGTCCTAAACCGCATAGCCGAAACCTTCAATGTCAGTTTCGAGAGGGCCTCGTCGGTCGCGACCTTGATGCAAGCAGGCTACGCCGCCGGTCTCCTCTTCATCTGTCCTCTGGGCGACATGCTCCGCCGACGGCCCTTCATTCTAGCCCTAATATGGCTGACGGCGATGCTGGTACGCCACCGCCCCTGCCCCAACCAAGATCTCGAGATATGCTCGACTAACGCCCCGCTCCAGTGGCTCGGCCTCTGCCTGACAAACTCCTTCCCGGCCTTCCTGGCCCTCTCCTTCGTCGTCGGCGCAACGACGGTGACGCCGCAGCTGATGCTCCCCCTCGTCGCCGACATGGCTCCCGCGAACCGCAAAGCGAGCTCCCTCTCCATCACCACGTCGGGCCTCATGCTCGGCATGCTCATCGCCCGCCTCCTCTCCGGCATCGTGGCCAACTACACGTCCTGGCGCAACATCTACTGGTTCTCCTTCGGCGCGCAGTACCTCCTGCTCGTCCTCCTCTTCTCCTTCATGCCCGACTACCCCTCCACCAACCCGGACGGCCTGAGCTACCCGCGCGCGCTGTGGACGATCGTCACCATGCTCTTCACGCAGCCCGTCCTCGTGCAGGCGTGCCTCATCGGGTTCTTCATCAGCTCCATCTTCACGTCCTTCTGGACGACGCTGACGTTCCTGCTGGCCTCGCCGCCGTACGAGTACCCCTCCATCACCATCGGCCTGTTTTCCTTGATCGGCATCGCCGCCATCTGCGGCGGTCCCGTGTACGGACGGCTCATCATGGACAGGTACGTGCCGTTCATGTCGTCCGTGGTCGGCCAGGTCGCCATCCTCGTCGGCTGCGTCGTCGGCGCCTTCACGGGGGAGTTCACGGTGGCGGGACCCATCATCCAGGCGATTTGCATCGACATCGGCATCCAGACGGCGCAGACGGCGAATCGGACGGCCATCTACACCATCAATGCCAAGGCGAGGAACCGGGTGAACACGGCGTACATGGTCTGCGTGTTCTGCGGGCAGTTGACGGGCACGGCGGTCGGGAACAGGTTGTATGCGCAGGGCGGGTGGAGGTACAGCGGCGGTGCCACGGGTAAGTCTCCCCTTCAATTTCCTCGGGGTAGAAGGGGGCTTTCTGACAACTGGCAGTCGGTTTCATCGGGTTGTCATTGATTATTACTTTGCTCAAAGGGCCGAGGGAGAGGAGCTGGATCGGCTGGAGCGGTGGGTGGAAGCTGCGCAAGGACGATGTCAACTCCAAAGCCAGCCAATAGTTAGCCTGGGCTTCGAGTCTGGACGAGAGAATCGGGCCGTAGGTATAAAGTTGCGGAGTCTGGTTTCAAGAGAAGCTGCCCGCCGCAATTTATGTTGATCGCCAGCAACATGACAAATTGTCTCCCTCGACTGAGTCGCTCTCGGTGTCACCCACTTGGCGGTTCTGCATATTGCCGCTCGAGGCCTTCACTAACGAGTCGAGCGTCTGATATACCACATCATCTTATCAGTAACAGGTCTCCAGTGCTTGGCGGAGGTCCAGCTAGCCTGGTCCCGTGAGAGTGCTGTTGGGAGACTCCCTTCACCCTTCCGACACAAATGCTGTCGTCTTCTCCGGGTGAAAGCGGCGTCCTTTTGCGAATCTACCTTGGCGGAAGTAAATCCTGAACTTGTCTGATGATATAAAAGCTATATTGACGGGTTTCTAGATCTACCGATGCCACCTATGGGTGTGTATAGGTTGACAAAAGAAGTTTCTAGATCTACAAGTCGTCCTCTGATCCTTATTCAGCTTACTTGGGGCAACCAATTCCCCATCCAGTGATGGTATCGCAGCAATCCGCATCCTACAAGGGCAAAACCCGTCAGTCTAGTCAACTCGAAATGACTCATGCGCCGTTCTTCCGATTCTTAACTTACGCAGGTCTCGCTGACGGGAATCTGTGTCCCCTGACGGAACACATTCGTGCAAAAGTTGGAGGCTTCGGGGGGCCGTCTGCACACGTTGGCCCCACCTCGCTGTCTCAAGCAGGCATCCTCGCCATTCGACCCTCCCCAGCAGCAGTTGGCTTTGCTTCTGGCAATCTGGCACTGGTTACCGGTTAGCAAGTTCATGGATCTCGAGAAGGTGTGTACTTGCGTATGATTCCGCATTTGCCTCCTGCGTAAAAGCAGCGAAGGCAAGCACAGCGACTGTAGAAAAGCGCATGTTGATAGCTTAGGAACGAGAGTTTGTAAGTTGGTGTAGAGACTGAGCAGAAGATTGGCCTTGTCATGTTGGAGAGTGTCGTTCAAGATAAGCAAACAAGCCGTGATATTCACTCGACTTATATAGACGTCAGGCTAACGGTCAACTGCCATTACACTTCTATTTCTCCAGACCTCATGATGTCTTCGCTACAGTATGTCAACCAGACTTCATTGTTGTCTCCATTACAGCAATGCGTCAGGTACTAGAAGCTGACCGTAGATCGCACTTAAGCTTCGAATGCCTAGAGTGGGCCCCGTGCCACTATAGTCAGCAACACACCGTGCCGTAGCTCCTGATGTCACTGCTATAATATGTGGCCTACTCAAGGCTGACAGCAGATCGCATCTCAAGCTTGGGAGAAGACAGTGGCTGTGCTGGTCAGCATGCCTCGCCACTCGCAAGAGTTTGATCGATTATTCTTGTACCCTTCTGCCATATACCCAAATCAGTAGACATGCCTGGCTATTGCCCAGCCTTACTATTTCCATGCTGGCATCTAATAGGATACTTTGGTCAGTTCACGTGGCGGTGTACTTGACAGAAGGGGCAAGACTGGGAGGAATACGGACGGCCAGGCCGCCAGTTCAGTTACGCGCTATAAGATATATCGATGAATCGCTGGTTAGTTCTGCCTGCTTGTATGGAGGACTGTGGTCATCCACACAGTCCTCCAAGTGCCGCCCTGCTTGAGTTTCCTTTCAACGAGAGTAGCTTGTCACGCGTAGACTCATAGTGAACTTCCTCCCGTTGTCGCGGCCACACGTCTTATCGTGATTGCCAGAGCGGGTTTTAGTGCTACCTTGGTCGCAAAACGCCATGTCAACATACTGTCTCTCGGAGCATAGAGGATATTAAGTAGGGAGAGATAGCTGAAAGCGTAGACCATGTACAGGAGGCTTGATCAGACACAAGAAAGTCAAACTGAAGAGTGAGATCTTACAGCGCTGCGTGAGGCCGCTTTGTCTGGTTCGGCAATAGGATCGTCGCAGAAGTACTCCACCGCTGTGGAGAATTGCAGATTCGCGGACGTGTGCCAGGCGCAGTCGCAGGACGATCTCGGGATCTCCGCGCCGCATGCTGTGGCGCAGGATCCGGTCCGGGAATCCTCCTCTCCATAGCACAGCTACGTAAGGCCAAGCAGCCTTTTTCTCCTTTTCTAGTCTCCAATTATCTCCAGTAGGCGGTGCCAAACCTAATATCCTCCACGAGCTGCCATTGAAGACAAACACTCTAATAATGTTGCCAAGAGTTGGCTTTGAAGCTGGGACAACAAATCAGATGATGTACAATTGCAGTAGCCCGCAATATCATGACTGAGCATCATCCCCCAACTTGGCGTCTCTCTGGACTCGGGCTTGGACCGAGAACACACTGACAACCATTTTAGGGTACAATGTAAGCTCCGTGTCATTTAGCGCGTCTTTTGCGTAAATTACAGTGTTTATCTTCTTCTTCAATATAGAGTCGCTTACAATAACCCCGCGAACAACCTCAAACGTAAAGCATCTGCGGTGTTCCCGCCATTTGATGAAAGCCGGCAGGAATTCGCCAAGCAAAAGTAATGTTACGAATTTTCAACTTCAATTTACTCATTCTACAAGCTCTCTACGCATTAACCCATCACGCCGTTGCCGCACAAGGCCTTCCCGACCAGGGCCAGGCGGCTGGTTTGCATGTAACAGTTTGGAGTCAGAAGGCCAGCGCTCAGCATCTTCCCGCAGAGACTACCCAGACAGGAGTTGGCTACAGGTTAGAAATCCGTCAAAATGAGGTACCTAGTAATAGCGAACGCTCTGCTCTGGTCCAGTGGGACACCCTCCTTGCGCTCCCATTCTTCGCAACCTTAGCAAAAGTTGTTTGGTCAGGGGAATAGATGTAAGTATGTAGGACTGTTTTTAATTCCTATTTCAAGAAGACGCAACTATAGCTAAAGTTGTTGTAACTGTTATGCTTGAACAACTTTGAAAAACATGTTCCGCTGGCTCCGACTTTTCTTCCGAAAATTCCAGAAACTATGTGCACGAAGACACATTACACTCCGGGACTAGAATGGAGGTCTGCTGGGCGTCGACCAACTGCATCGTGTGTGCTTCGGCCAAGCTCGTATGAAACTTCACTTTGATGCAGAACCCCAAAGTCGAGAGCAGGCCGGGGCGAGATCCGAGTGAAAGTCCACAAACCTGGGGCGTTTCCGGAGCATCCGTTTCCAACAGAATTGATTGCAGTATCTCGAGCTGTCCCTTTTGCCACAGCTACTACGTATGTCGAATCAGACCCCTTTTCTCAAGACGCCCAAGGAAGAAAAGTGAACTGGCTGGACCAGCGAACGGAAGCCTCCCAAGGATGATGCACTTCCATATCGACTAAAACCGTTTGACAACTGGCTACAAGCAGGAGAATGGAGTTGTACGATGTGAGATGGCCATGCTTTGATGTCACACAAAACAATTTGACAATTCCTTGCGTTCTCTAAATCCTCTCAGCTTTTCCCTTTCGGCCTGCTTGTGCCGCTTTCAGTCTCCTGGCTCGTCAAGATACAAAATCGTACTCTTCTGTTTGGCATTATCTCGCTATCCTTCTCTGTATTAACGTCAGGCAACATGTTCCTCTCCTTTTTTTTTTCCTTTCGTAAACCTAATCTGCAGCTCTCTGGTAGCCAGATCAGTGGCCACATAGCCCCCTGACTCTCTCTAGCAAGCCACTTTCAACTTTTGGAATTATTGCAGCATTCTCCTCCAGCCAGTTGCGCATGATTGCGATCCTGTCCGCGTCTGGCTCGAAAATGGTGTCATGCCAGGGTGAACCCCATTTCTTCGGCTTTTTGCCGCCACCCATGAGCAGACTTTCGGCTTCCAATACCCTGTTCTTCTGCGCAACCCGTGACCAGAAGAGTTGATGCTCCCCCAGGCCTAGAGAATCCAGCACTTTGGCAAGCTGCTCTTCCCCACTGTAGTATTCCTTCAAAACTGCCGACATGATTCTGAAGAACTCGAGCGGTGTCGTCGATTCTGCCTTTTCCACGATCCTGATCACCAGTTTTGTCCAATACGTGATCAACTCCGGGTCGAGAGTCCCCTCGAGACATCGAAACTCAATGGTACCCGGGCTGGGTGCGCAGTTGTCGCTTTCTCCAAAACCCTGCAAAGTCCGGCCAAAATAGATACCTCCCTTGCTGCCTCTATTTGGCTTCATCATCTCCAAGAATCCCTGGAAGCTTTTGACGGCCCATATGCTAAGGAATTCGTCCCTGAGTCGCTGCGGGAGCCGGTCCATCGGAATATGTGCTTCGATCTCGAGGTTCAGGGCGATGTCCTCGCGTGTGAGGTGCGTCTCGCCGGCTTCCCTCAAATCCACGCACCCGGTGTACGTTGGAAGGACGTCGGTCTCGGCTAGGCTGGATTTGGTACGCAGGGGCTGCGTGTACGCCCCGCTCCTGCGGCACGGGTGAACGAGTTTCAGGAGGATCGGTTCGACAGCCCAGATGAGCGTGGCGATGCGTTTGAATGAGCGGAGGGAGAACTTGTGGATGTTGCCCACGTGGACGTGGAAGCCGCACGTGGCGTCGAGAACCGGTCGCGTGTTCCCGCGGATATGTTCCAGCACGTCGGCGATCTTCTCGAAGTCTGCAGGCTTGTCGCGGAAGATGGGGCTCGATATTTCGAGGCCACGGATGCCGCTGTATCCGAAAACGCTGCTGTTAAACTGCGTTAGGCTGCTGTCGGTTTTGATACACCAGGTCTGGTAGCTGCCTTGGGTGGTGTCGGTGAGATGGAGAAGATGGCCGTTGGCTTTGGCGACCTCGAGGAGGGCTTTGTGGGGGATGTCCTTGTCGCTGTCGCTCATGAGACTCACGATTTGGTGGCAGGTGCAGGTGCAGTGACCCGCGGAGTTTAGGACTGTGGAGAGGTGGTCTGCCGTACTGTAGTAGCACTGGTTGCCTACGTCGGGGAAGGGGAGACTCATGTCGTGGCGATAGACCCAGCGGCGGTCGGAGGCGCAGGGATCGTCGACGTTGCTGTGAATGTAGGGGAAGAGGATCTCGAGCTCGATGCCAAAAGTGTAAGGAGATAGGTTCTCGGTGCTTCGGAGGTCGACGGCCAGTTTGCGGCGCTGGTGGACGAGATCCGGGACGAAGGGGTTCGGACCCAGTGCTTGATAGTATTCCGCTTGAGCTGGGAGGTCGATATCTTTGAGAATGTCGAATACGGTGTATGATCTCGGCCCAATTAACGGACCTCCAAGAGCATCGATTTCTTGATGAGGAGATCGCAACCGGTCCCGAATATTTTCTATTACTCCCTGAGCCGCGTTAACGCAGAAGGAGACAAGTCCGTGGCATACCTTGACCCAGTTCGCGATGGCGTCCAAATCCAGCGTGGCGGCGTGCTGAGAAAATCGTATTGTTCGCTCATCTGGATCATCGTTGAGCAAGTTAGAGATGTCGTAAGCTCCAGGAAGAATTTCTTGGCGATTATCCAAGTTCTTAACCGGAACCTGTGTCATTTCCACCAACGAATCCAAACTTTGGGCAAAAGCGATCCTGAGGAGAGCAACTCTTGAAACCCAGCTGTCTTCCGTGACGCCAGACGGCAGCTTAAGCATTCCCGTGCTTGTGGTGATGGGCGGGCCATGGGACAGGATGGTCTCCGCAGGATCGCAGCGCCATTCCGCGTCGGACAGGAATACGTGTTGGAACGGACTGAAAAGGCGGGTGAATGCCATGCCAGGGGCAACCGTCGACCCGGGTCCGCAGTGTTTTGCGTGGAGTTGGTCGAAGCGAGGGGATACTTCCCAAAGGAATTGGATCAGCCGTCGGGCTTCCTCCATGGTGTAGTCGCCAGCCAGCGGCTTGACATCGATGCGGAGACGGGGGATGTGGTTGAGACCAATGGTTAGGTCTCTTGCGTCCTTCAGGGTCTTGCAGATTGCTTGGATGGTGGACATGCTTTTTTCCGTGAGAGACAGCAGAGGCGAGCTGATGCGGGTGTAATTCCAGCGGCCGATGTAAGATTCATACTTTGGTTCGTAGTTTTCCGGTACCCTGACTTCATTATCATCGACGCCAACCGTCCAGCAGCCCCGTCTGGAGCATACTGGAGAGCCGCTGACTTCCTTGGCGTCTCTCCGGTCGCCATTTTCGTCATGCTTGCTTCCGTTGTTGTTGTCACAATCGCTTCTTTCATCGTCTACTTGATCTTTCTGGTTGTCGCTCTCGTTTTCAGGCTCAGAGTTTGTGTAAACACATGTCCCGTTGTTCACGCGCTTTTCGTATCTTTGCTTTCGAAGGCCGGCTGTGACACGCAACCCGATCTTTTTCATATGGTCCACAAGAAGACGTTCCAGACACCCCTGAGGCCCCTCGTGCGCGCCCTGATGTTTGGAAGAGGCATCTGCGCTGTCATGACTCGTCTTGTTGGAACTCTGTACCATGAATTCAAGATGGATACGAAATAAAAGCTTCCGTGAGGTGATGGTGTGGTGGTCATTCTCGAAGGACTCTTCGGCCGTATCCTCTATCCCACCAGGTGCTCGTGGCTTGAACATGGCAGTCGGGGCGTTCATGATTCAAGGTCGAGCGATAAATTTGTAGTTGTCGGTGTTTTCCCCCGATCTGATTTTCGGAAACTGTTCAAACGATCATCCCATTTACATGAGAAACACATGCCTATGTACCGACCATTCCACCATGGTCTACCTCGTTTTCCATTCCGCCGAAATTCTTTGATTTTCTCGAACAATGCTGTTGTCTACGATCAAAGACGTGCTGCCCAGACGTTAGGGTCTGTAACTGAAATCTGGGGTCGGTATGGAACAAAGATGCAAGATGCGAAGACAAAGCTGCGGAATGTTGTACTGTCTTATGTTGAGATTGGATTATATCCTTGGTTGAATAATTCATGGTCATGGACGGGAAAAACCTTGGATTCGGAATGTCTCTTAAAGGCATATGTTTCAAAGATGGTAAACACAGCAAATATGAACATGGCAAAGTTAACAAACAATCCAGCATGTCAAGCGGCAATGGAACGGAAGGTGAAAGTGCGAGATGCATCATTGCACTGCCGAATGCCTAGACTCTTTGACTCGATGGGGATGATTACCACTCCAAGTAGTAATTGTCGCATAGTCATATCGAATCCTTGTTACTCCCCAAGATGGCGAAGTATTTCGCAACCAGATCCCTTGTTATGCGAATCCTCCAACCATCACTGTAAGATGACGTTGTTGGTGGTTGAGCGACTTAGATAAGATTCCACTTGAAACCGCCACCGCGACCGCGTCCAAGGTCACCAAAAAGGTAACTGAAGACGGCAGGGCTGACGTCGAGGTCGCCCACAGCACAACCCGTGCACTTGTCCTCGACGGTGACCTCGGCAGTTTTGCCATTAACCTCAATCAAGACCTTCCGGCCGCAGAGGGGGTTCCCGTTCGACTGGGTGCCCATCTTGATGTGAGAAAGAGCGACGATGAAGTCGCCACCACCGTCAAAGTCACCGCAGGCGCCAAGACCGGGGTTGTAGAAGGTGATGTCGCCATAGTAAGGACCAGTACCCAGATCCTGACGAGCGGAAATCCCGCTGCTGCTGTAAAGAAGAAGCAGTTGTTAGTTACACGTTACATAATGGCATAAGAGGGTTGTGAGAAGCACTGAAGGAGAAGACAGAATGAGTTTACCTTGCGTGAACGGCCTTAAGCAGACCCTGGGGGATGCTCTCGGGGAGGCCTTTGAGCTCACCATGGGTGATAGGGATGGCCTTGCCCATGGCGAAAGTGACCATACCGATGCCGGCAGAGATGACGAGAGTCTTGGATAAGAACATGCTGGTGGTATTGAAGTGAGTGTGTAGACTTGGTGAGTGAAAAATGTGAATGGAGTAATGAAGCTGAGAGCTTGAGGTCAAAGACTGAAGTGGAGGCTTCTGAAAGGCAGGACTTTCAATGAAGTAGACAAGGAGAGTTGAGGGTGGATTGAACGATGTGTTGCTTGCCTGTTTGAAGTCTTGGACAGAGAATGGAGGAGGTTGTTGTCGCTATGGGTGGAAGATAAAGAGATGAAGAGAGGGTTTGAAGGAAAGGAAGGAGGGAGGTTTATTCTTGAAGGGAGATGTGAGGGCAGATTGAAGGTCGATGGACTGCCAGGCAGAAATGAAGGTGGTTTGAGAAGCTCAAGGGGCAAGAGCGACAAGGTCATCTGATTTTCTCCAAGACACTTAATGCCGGCGAATTTCGGGTACTTTCTGTTTGAATGCTGGCTCGGTTTCTCGTTTACTGAGCTGCCTGTTCATCTGTCTATTTGGGTCCTCCTGATCAGTTGAAATTTCAGTGGTGAGGGATACTCACAGTCTCATCACATTAGCCAGGTGCCCTGAGAAAAAAGAAAAAGAAAAAAGAAAAAAGTAAATCGGGGAATAAAGAAGAATATTTCGACGCATGAGGAAGGCGCTGGTTAGGAAGGTCAGAGTCGGGAAGGAGCATTATGGTCGCAGGCCTCGGCCGCTGAGGTTCCTTCACCAGTGGTCAAATCATCACTGCACATCAGCCATATCGGCAGACAGGCTGGAGTAATGCGAGCCCTTCCGAGTTTACCTACCTCATATACGTTACACGAAGTTAGCACCAGGTATCAAGGTAGCACCAAAGGAAGTCATTTGGCTGGTTTAGGGCTTGTCAGGGAGAAGCCAAGGCATAATGCAACTCGGTCTGTGGGAAGAGACCCCATTGCAAGGACAAGAGCGCTCCCTACCAACATTCAAGAGCATCGTACAAAAGCATTTTAAATGAGCCAAGATGTTTAGGTCTGTGACGCATTTTAAGAGTCAACTATATGACCCATGACAGACAGAAGCGTTTTCCTCAAACAAGATGTTCAGCCGCCACTGGCGGTGCAAGAGAAACACGAATCCCCCGTACAACACCACAGCCCCTCTTCTGCCGTCACGGTATATTTCTCAACAAGGTCTGATCAATGTCAAAATTCTTTTTCTTTTCTCTTTTTGAGTTCACTTGCGCGGGTTGTTGATCGTGCCTTTTGGCCAGTTGATGTGTGGCAACGACCTGTGGAGAACACCATCGCAGTGTCAGGTTTACCACCCATAGAACCAACTTGCTCTGTCAGTGAGCTTCATATCGACCTGGAAGGACTTGTATTCTACCAGGGAGCCTTGTTGTGAAGAACGCCTCCTCTTCGGCATATTGTATAACTAGCTTCATGGGTCCTCAGAAACAGGCAAAAGTTAGCCATGTCGAAGTTAACTTGAAACCAATTAGCCTTAGAAATATTCCTTGCTGTATGTTAACGATATAGAATGTCAAGAGACAAGACTTATTAAAGTAGGTATCTGGGGGCGTCGAGTTGGCAAGAAAAGTCAACAATCTCGAATTCTCACGTCACATTAGATTCCCAAATCAATATCACGCGCTTGAGGCAGGCATGTAGGCTTGCTGTTGTGGGGGCGAGTCTCTATGCGAGAAGAAACCTGAGATGCGCTTCTCAGTGTTGGAGCCTTGAGCCAGTACATATTCGATCCGCTCGGGCGCCCATTTCTCTGGGAGAAACACCCCCCAAATTGTGCGACGTAGTACACGCCATCTTTGTCTTCCTGTAAAGTAAAAGAATTTCAATCTCAATTCTTATGCAACTGTGTTTCTGGTATTTGTTGGTTCAGGGTCTACGGCAAAATGTTTGCTATCATGAAACGTGCCCCGTCTGACATGCAATGGAGGTGTCATTAGGTAACTGTTCAACGGCCTCGGTGTTTGTATCGACTCGGTGAGACCGGTGAGACGCGACTTCTCGGTCTGCTCGGTGAGTCCGCACTGTGGGGCAAGCACCATTCCACGCTAATCCCCTTCAGGAGCTGGACCTTGCACAAGGGTCGGGAAAAGCCGACCTGATTTTTCTGACGCGCCTTGTTGCTCCCCCAAGTGCATTTCCAACGCGATCCACATCTCGGACACATTCAGCGCTCCTCTCCCACCACTAGTTCCATCGGGCGCGCAAGCAAATATTCAACAACACTCGCTTGCAATTAAACGCCATCAACACACGAAGCGTCGATCTGTCACCGCGCTCGCTTGCGCAGCGACTCCGCGACCGCCACCTACCCCTCTCTCCCTCGACGGGTTCTTCAGCCCAACTATCGCCTTGCGACAGCTTGCGATGACCCATTGGGTCTCATAGCTACACCCATCATGGACGCCAGACCGAAGCCGCAAGCGTTCTTGTCCACCTACGCCCCGCGCATTCGAACTTACAACAATTCGCTCTTGACACCTGTCCTGGCGAGCGCTCCCTCGGGCCCAATCTCGCGAGTGACAAAGCGCGGAACCACCATCATTAACTACGCAGAAGATGGCTACGATGATATCGACGACGACGACGATGACAACCGCCGCCGCCCCACTGGTTTACGAAGCCTGAGAAGGGAGGACCTCGCAAACAGACAGGATCTATCGGACAAGGCTGGCAAAGACACGAACGAGCCCGTCGAGGTTCAGGGCATCTGGAGGGACTGGTTCGGCAAGGGACGCCAGGTCCGGAGCGATCAGCAGAACGCAGCGCAAGCCGACTTGCCCCTGACATTGATCCCGATCCGAATCGAGCTGGACATACCGGCATTTGTGCCCCAGGTCCCCTTTCCCTCAGCGCCTCACACCGTCGACACCAGCCTCCCCCAGTACCGGACACAGGAGCTGACGCCGCCCTACCGCCTGCGCGACACGTTCTTGTGGAACCTGCACGAGACAGTCATCACTACCGAGCAATTTGCGCAAACCTATGTGCAGGATTTGGACTTGCCAAACCGTCACAACACCGCCATCGAGATCGCCAAACAGATTCGCACCCAGCTCGAGGAATATGCTGGTGTTGCGCTACATCCGCTATTCCATGCACAGTCACAGAATGCCTCTGGAAACGAGGCAGCCAAGGCCGGCTCTTTACTACGCGACGATTCTCCCACCCCCGCCACGCGAGCCATCAGTCGCTCAGATACCCCTATGCAGAATGGCGCTTCTGGGACACCATCTAGGATAAGGGATGCGACCTCGGCACCAGATGTGACGGCGCATGCGAGCCCAGCACCTGGATCCGAAGAATACGACCATGACGATGCCTACCGCTGCATTATCACCCTCAACATTAATCTCCAGTCCGCGCTCTATACGGACAAGTTCGAATGGTCCCTGCTGCATCCGCCAGGAATGCCCGAGGCTTTCGCCAGCCAGACGTGTGAGGACCTCGGGCTGACCGGCGAATGGGTTCCTGCTGTCACGCACGCCATTTATGAAGCGGTTCTGCGGTTGAAGAAGGAGGCCTGCGAAGCCGGTGGTCTGGTAATGGGGTGGAACGGCCTGCGGGAGTTCCCTAACGACGCCACTGCCGGCGCCGATGCTGGATGGCGCTACGACCCGGAAAACCTGGGAGATTCCTGGGAGCCCAAGGTCGAGATCCTTAGTAAGGAGGAGATGGAGAAGCGTGAGGGAGACCGGGAGCGGCAGATTCGCCGCCTTCGCCGTGAAACGGCGCGGTTCAGCTCGACGACAGGTTTGGTTGGCGGTGTGCCCTTCTCTGGATTCGGAAACGTCGTAGAGGCGCCAGAAGAGGAGCGCATGGGAAGAGGGGAACGCTCCAAGAAGAAGCGTCGTTTCCGCAGCTTGAGTCCTCAGGGTCGATCCGGCACGCCTGGCGGCCGGGGAACGCCCGATGTGGGATCCGGATACGGCGCAGGAAGCGGGTTAACGGATCAAGAGCGGCTTCACTGGAGATGCTGGCATTGCTCTCTCTGGGGCTCGAGTGTCTGGGCGGTGAGACCTGGCCCTGCCGGACCAAGAGTGAGTCTCAGCCCCTTCGGTCACCAAGTGATAAGGTACTAACTCCCAAACCAGTCATTATGCCAGAACTGCGGCTTGCTGTACGAGCGTGATGGCAAACTTCCCCGTCAAACGAAGAATATGCACCTCACTGTCATTAGGACGGCATAGAGACAGCTCACCTCTGCCTTCATGGGCCCTCAGCAGTACTGAACGGATATCGGGTCATGGGATGGCTTCAGTGCATCATATAATATTGATCTTGGGGAGGGACTGCTATGGCGCAGTTGTTTGTGTGTGTATGATGCGGAGAGGGCAACACTGGCAGGCGTTTACTGGGTTACTTGGGCCTCGGCCACAAGGGCAGTCAAAGGAGTCCGGCTACGAGCAGGGTTGCGGGATATTCCAGTTGCTTTGGGGGTAATTAGTATCGGGGGGCTTGCCGTGAAGGGGAGCAGTAGCATTATAGACCTGTGTACGAGACTATTCACACATTACATGATCAAGCCAGTTGCTCTTTGTTGTCTTAGATGAAGCTGCGTTTGTACACAGGTCCAAGGGTATTACACAGTCAAATGTGACAGTTTTTATACAGTTTTTCAAACAGTACATCGCTACTGTGTGAAATCTCCGTGTCCTTGACGTTTCTGTACTGTCTCGTATTGGTTGATTTCCGGCGAAGAACATCAACAACGCACCTCCCGTCTTACACACCACGCCTCAGCCCGACACATGTTGCCGAACCAGCCTCGCCAGCCGCTCTCATCTAAGCTTTATCACTCTCATTTCCGAGTCTTAAGACCTCAGAAGCCAAGGCTAGGGCGGCCTGATCTGGCCTTGGCCGTGTCCCTGCCACGACACGACCGTCCAGTACGACGTCGTGGCGAGATATTCCCGAATCGGGACGAGAAAACCACGGAGCCGCGACGCCAAACCTCCGCGTTTTGCGAACGTACGCTTTCCCCTTGTTGGAATGTCACCGGCTAAATCTCTGTGCCAGATTTATCCCTCTCAAACAAGCTTATTCCTGGCCAAAGAATTTGCTCCAACCTTTCGCTTACCAGGCCAAGGACCACTCGAGCTTCCGGGCGGTTCCCGTCGAGGCTCGCTCGACTCCGTATCGCCCGCCATCACAAATCTGGGAGTACTGAGGTGTGGTGGGGAATGGCCACTCGCTTCTGCGCCGATGCCGAGTGCATTCATAGGAGAGAATGCGCAGGGTCAAGTGACTCTCTCATCTCCACAATGTCGCGCAGCTTCATACAGGAATCGAATGCGAAAAGCAAAGGGGCCTGGATGCTGACGGCCGGCCAGCCATCCCAGCGGTGAAGATCGAGGCTTCTCATCGACTCGTTTGTTCATACGATCCGCAATATGAGCCTTTGCCCGAGGCGTTCAATACCAAGCGTGGTTTCGCCTCAGCTGGAAAGAGCAAGAGGAAGAGGAATCATCTAGGGATTTTTGTCCGGCCGCCGACAGCCACGGCGGTTCGCAGTCCGTTCGATCATCTGGACCGTTTCGCTCACGTACGATAAGCCTTTCATCCACTCAATACGCCCTTCCTTCGGTGCTGCTGGCTCCATTCCGACGGTTTCTCATGCGAGGAGCTGCGACTATGCTGCTTTTCTGAGGTCGTTTTTGTCACATTCCATTCATTTTCGGGCGCAATTCATGTCCCCACTTAGCTGCAATCGCGGCCGCAAGCTTGCGGGTTCCTGGCTGTACGATGCAACAGCCGCAGTTACCCATCCGCCGCCATGGCGATACCCGTGCCTGACGCGCGAGTCCAGGAGAACGGAGCCGAATTTCGAGTGTAGCAAATCAGGCACATGCAGCATCAAGGTACTATCTGCCCAAAATAACAACTCAACCATTGACGGCTCCCGTTCCCTCATTGCCGGACAGCTTTTCGGATCACTATCCGGGGCTGTCAAACGAAGTCTCCAGACCCTTCCGGCACAGACAGCCGTGTCCCTATCCTTTTGGAAGAACCCCACAACACTTTGTCTGCGGAGGGAAACTTTCCCCGTCCGGAGCCAGCAGCCGCAAGTGGTGCGAGTGCGATGGTCGGCATGCGGTCATCATTCTTTTCGCCGCCGAACGACGTGGAGGCGATTGCTGCACAACGCGGCTTTCTCGTAAGACAATGACGGCTACGCGCAGTACCCTTTTGCTCATCGTTCTCGGCTCTCTTGCCGCTCGCCTCGACGATCCCTCTGATCCATATTACATGAGGATGTCCGGAAACACATGCTCCAGAGCCGAACATGCAGCCCGAATATCCTTCTGGAAAAGGCGAGCTGGCTGCACACCCTGACTTGGCTCTCACATGTTCCCAAGAAACACTAAAGAGGTTCAAGTTGTGGACGATCCTACTGTCGGATCTCAGTCTATAGTGATCCTACACCGGCTCTCGCCATCCGGTAGTACCACTTGGTTGCTGGCATTTGTACTTGAAAAAAGGGGGAAATCAGTGCTAACGGGGATGGTGACGAGATAACGAGAATAGCAGGGGCGGAGGCAAGTTGTAGACTCCATTGGCCCATAGTTTGCGGCATTCCACTAGAGAAGTCTCCAGCGTCAATGTGTCGGCGCCGATCAGCACCGGATATGATTGTCTCTGGACCCTGCCATGTTAAGAGGCTGAGCTCAAGCTTCTCAAGCCTTTTTGCCTGGAGATTCTCCTTAGCTGGGCCATCACGGATAAATTGCTCGTTGTCTTGGCAAGTTGCGACGTGGGAATATGGGTATGTGCTTCACGGGGTACGGCTGGCGAGCAAGATCGAAAATTCGCCAACCAAGACAAGCAAGGAGCCGGGATAGTGACATGACAAAGTCACGTCGTCCCGTGACGAGCATCGGAAGGCTCCCGCAGTACCGAAGGCCAGCCGAAGCCACAGCTGCAAAAGAGTCAATGTGACCAGCTCCCAAGTGGTGTGGTGGTCCAGCCGCCCCGTCTTCAACCCATGCACAATGGGAGAGTACCTCCGCCGCCAGATTGGATAGATGCTGCCATGAAACCTGCAAACTGTGGTCTCGACCTTCTTGGGAAAACCCGCACGTATGGTCCACATCGATTGAGTTATTGATCAGTTAATAACCTAAGCAGAAGCCAAGTTGGCCCAGCCCATTGGCATTGGCACCGCATCTTCTTGTCAAAGCTTGTCAACGTCGAAGAGACGGCTTGATGCGACTCAAGCACTCATGTTTTGTTTCATGATGCCTTCAAATGAAGACAAAAGAGAGGAGGAGTTGGACAACATCAGGGGAGCCAGGGAATGAAAATGGCGTTCTTCAACAGCAAGGAACAGGACGGCTAAGTGGCAGTCAATGCCGGATGCCCAATCGTATTGTGTGGGGAGAAGCTCTTCCCGCTGTGACGTGCGTGCGATGAGGGTTGGGCGGAAGCCCCCTTGCACAATGCGGGGAACGCGAACTTGCACCCCGAAAAGCACACCCGTATGTTTGCTATTTGATAATTGAAGACTGGTCAACAGCTCAAGGGTGAATGCTCATTGAGATGCGTTTGTGTGCAAGCTCTCGGAGGCGCTTGTAAGGACGGGCTTCGAGTGTGGCGGGATCTTCGGGAAGCGTGTGATGATCACGGGGTTGCTTCTACCCTTTTTTCCCCCTCCCCTGTATGCCTCTCATGCGAAAATGGGCTTTTCATTATCTTGCGATGCGCAACTCTCCATGGTCACGTAGGGTCAGGCTGACCCCGACGATTCAGAATAGTGGGAATTCGGCGCATGGCCTCCGAGTTGGGTGCAGGGTGGAAGAAAGTGCTCCAATGAGGAAAGCCGGGGGGGTTATGCCGCATCGGGCAACCACCCAATATATTCTCGTCTGGATAGTGGTCGCGCCAGTTGTCTCGGCGGTGACATCGTCTCCTTTGCTCGTTCGGGACTGAGGGCGAGATGAGCCCGTCGCCGCGGACAACCCGACCACGTCCCATGGTTCTCCAAATCGCAGCGGTGCGGCTTTCTCCAAATTCCCTCATTCGGATTGAGGACGGTGATTCGTCCAACCTTTGGCTCGACGTCGAGGCATCGTGACCCTGTGGTCGATGGTTCCTGGGAGCTTTGCGCCGCCTGGACTCGCTGTGTGTGTGTTACGACGACGACGCTGCCCTGCCGCCCCTGATTCTCTCCCATGCGGCGCCAAGCCTGCCTGGGTGCCTCTCGACGATGCTCGACCAAGCAAGCCTTACCATGGTTTCTAGGTCGTTTGGCGGGCCGGATGCCGCTGTGTCTATCGGATCTTCGCGTTCTGTCATGGCTAGCCGATCATGACCTGCGCCGCAATGCAACGGTGGCAGACGGACGGACCGCTTCAAGGTAGGAAAGCTCGACCATGTCAAGACGCGTGGTGTAGACATCATGAGTGCGTTCCACTTGAGAAATCATCTATATAACCCGGTGGCTCGCACCTGCTGATCAAACTTCCTTTCCATCCTCACCCTCATCCCAATCATCTCATTCTCATCCTCTCATCCTCATCCTCATCCCCAAGCTTCGCTCACCACCTGCCGACATCGCTCAAGATGCAGACTAAGTTCGCCGCCCTCTTGGCCTTTGCCGCCGCTGCCCGCGCCCAGTCGGTTTGCTCTTCGCCGTCCCCGGCAGAGGTCCACCCCCCTCTGACCTGGCAGCGATGCTCCGGCGCCCAATCCTGCGTCAACGTCGCCGGATCCGTTGTCCTCGACTCCAACTGGCGCTGGACTCACACTGCGGACGGCACCAACTGCTACTCCGGCAACACCTGGGACTCTGCCATCTGCCCGGTGAGCGCTGGCGGTGCGGCCTGTGCCCAGAAGTGCTGCATTGACGGCGCCAACTACTCCGGCACCTACGGCATCACCACCAGCGGCAGCGAGCTCAACCTCAGGTTCGTGACCACTCACGCCTACGGAAAGAACATCGGCAGCCGTGTCTACCTCATGGAGAATGACACCAAATACGTCATGTTCACCCTGCTTGGCAACGAGTTCACCTTCGATGTCGATGTTTCCAACATTGGCTGCGGTCTGAACGGTGCTCTGTACTTCGTCTCCATGGACGCCGACGGTGGTGCGTCCAAGTTCTCGACCAACAAGGCCGGAGCCAAGTACGGCACTGGGTACTGCGACTCGCAGTGCCCCCGCGACGTCAAGTTCATTGACGGCAAGGTTAGTAAAAGAGTCTCTGTCCTACCATTCTCGCTTACCATGCTAACCGCCGCAAAACCCCCAGGCCAACATTGGAAACTGGACTTCCTCCAGCGGCGACCCCAACGGCGGTGTCGGTCAGCTCGGCGCCTGCTGCGCTGAGATGGATATCTGGGGTAAGCCTCCTCGCACACCAAGATTTTCGAGAGTGTGAGACTGACCAGGAGAACAGAGGCCAACAACATCGCCACGGCCTTCACCCCCCACCCCTGCTTGAACAATGCCTACCACTCTTGCGAGGGCGACAAGTGCGGAGGTACCTACTCCGCCGAGCGCTACGCCGGCGACTGCGACCCCGATGGATGCGACTTCAACAGCTACCGCCAGGGTAACAAGCTGTACTACGGTCCCGGCCCGCAGTTCGCCCTCGACACCACCAAGAAGCTCACTGTCGTCACCCAGTTCCTCAAGGGCTCCAACGGTCTCCTCTCCGAGATCAAGCGCTTCTACGTCCAGAACAACCAGGTCATTGCCAACTCCGAGTCCACCATCGCCGGAAACCCCGGAAACTCGCTTACCCAGTCCTTCTGCAATGACCAAAAGAGGGTCTTTGGTGACGACGACATCTTCGGCATCCGCGGTGGTTTCGAGCAGATGAGCGATGCCGTCTCCAAGCCCATGGTTCTCGTCCTCAGTTTGTGGGATGACCACTACGCCAACATGTAAGCCATTTCCTCCCCTTCTTTGGTACAACACCCCAGTTTCATGCGACGGCAACACTAATCGTGTACTACACCCTACAGGCTGTGGCTCGACTCCACCTACCCCGAAGGCGCTACAGGACCCGGTGCCGAGCGCGGATCCTGCCCCACCGACTCTGGCGTTCCCTCCGTCATCGAGGCCACCGTCCCCAACTCCAACGTCAAGTTCTCCAACATCAAGTTCGGTACCATCAACTCGACCTTCAACTCCGGCGCCGTCGTCCAGCCGCCCCCCGTCGGAACCAGCACCAGCCGCTCCACTGCCGGTGTCACCTCGACCGCCCGCTCCAGCAGCACGCTCACCACCATCCGCACCTCCACCTCCTCCGCCCCCGCCCCTGGCGGCACCGGCGTCGCCAAGAAGTGGGAGCAGTGCGGCGGCGGTCCGGACTACAGGGGTCCCACCACCTGTGTCGCCGGCAGCACCTGCACCTTCGTCAACCAGTGGTACAGCCAATGCCTGTAAGCTCCCCAAGCTGGCGCTCTCCCTCGTCCTTTTGGACGGTGGTGGCCGTCTTTGGCGGCGGCAACGTCTGGCGGCGATCCGCGCTATGAAGTTGTGACGACGACAAGATACATGACGACAACGACGACGGCGGGGACAACAGAGAAACAGAGATTGCATTTACGAGACGGGCAGGGATAAAAAGGGGGGGGATGAAACACCTTCTTGTTTGCATGGGTGCTTGCATCCTCCTCCTCCTCCGCGGAAACGAAACAACACTTTCATGTACATATGTTTCCTATTTCCTCTTTCCGCATCGGTGTGCTTCTCACGCCGGCGCATCAGTATATAAACCACAATCATTCGCTTGCTAAACACAACGTCCTTTTCCCTTGATGCCGGTGATTCTTCGATCCTTTCCACTGTCGTTCACGTCAGGACCAAGCCGAGCACGTAAGGGAAGTTGCACCGAGGCTGGTTACGCAAGGCGCTACAGCGCGACCCCATCTCTATGATGCAACGCATGTAGGATCCGTGAATCTCCTCTGGTCCTCCGACAAGTCCAGGTGAGCAACTCCAGGAGTCGAAACCTTCCGGGCGGGGGGCTTGTCAACGACCAAGGAGAGCGCCCAGGGTTTTCATAGGGCTGACGACCCGGGTCAGCTCCCGGACTGTGTATCAAGCTGTTATTTCAAAGTCCTTTGGTCCGCGCAAACTTGTTGTCATCCGGCACGGAAGACGTCGCCGAGCGGAGGTGCCTTCAAGACCGTTCCTTCTCCGAGTTGTGGGCATGCGCCTTCCCGAACCTCGGCAGGAACGCCGCGTTTCATCCTCCTCTCGCATCTCCCCCGCACGCAAACGCGTTCCTGCCTTGTTTTGATCTGAACAAGCAGTATCGAGTCTATTTTCTTTCATGCATGAATCCTAACCTTCTTTGCCAAGTTTACCTCACTACCACAACACCACAAAACGCACATCACCACATCACCACATCAACAACCTCTCATTTACGCCTCTCCTTCTTGCCCGTCCGGGCAGGAAGGGAAGTCCTTTCTCCGTGTCCCCGGTTATTGATTCTTGCTACTCTACACAAACTCACTCTTCTCATAACCCTCGTATATGACGATCGTCAAAAACATCGTTTTCTCCTGCTACTGTCATCTCCTTCTCGCCGTCGGCCATACAGTCGCCGGTCAACCATTTCCAGGGTTTCCTGTGATCCAAGACGGTTTTCAACACCCTTTGGAGCCCTTTGCCCCAAGACACCGACATTGCCTCTCCTTGGTCAGCCCCTTCTGCTCCTTTCCTACCGAAAGGGCTTCCGCCGCGGATTTTCGAATCCACAAGGAGAAGGGGTCATCACCGACCTGTTAGCTCCCGCAAACCGCTTTTTCGTTTACCACACCTCGTCATTACGGTCTTGGATCCGCGCTTCCGGCTACCGCAGCGCCAGAATGCTGCGTGACTCCTCAAGTGAAAACGGTGTCGCTGACCACGTCCTCTCAACAACGCGTACATTCTGATTCAAGGCAATGATAGATCCTGGGCATGGCCGAGAGTCGCCGTCATCCCGGCGCCCGTCCTTGCATCGGAGCCATAGTTGCAACCTTTCGAAAACACCAAGCCAAATTTGCAAAAAGAAGATAAAAAATAATAAAAAATAAAAAAAAGTTTTCACTACTTGCTTGGTTTGCGACTTGAACCCCCTACTCCGTTCATCTCCTCATCAGCCAACCGGTTAATGTGCGACACATTGCACCTGCCACGGTGCCCTCACTGTTTCTTCCGGGTGCGGTGTTCGCATAGAAGAAGCTCAACAATCGCCACGTGTGGTCTTGGGTAGGGAGCGGCGTGTTCCCTCGTCTTGTCTGAATCCGACGTAAAACTACCGTGCGCACGCTCTCTTGACAGAACACCGACATGAGGCACCATGCTTTCTCTTGACATTGGATAGCATGTCCTCGCGTCTTCAATTCTGTCAGCTCACATCTACGGTTTGAGTTTTCCCCAGTTCCTCCCCATCGAGTTTCTGGATTCATCCGTCGAACACAAGTCACGGGACACTTTACACTACAACATCAAGCGTGCGTTCTGGGTCAGGGCAGAGCCACCTCGTACCTGAGACACATGCGTGGGCCACCCTATTATCCTCGGCTTCCACAACACCTCCCTGTTTCTTTTATCATTTCTTTGGTCTGGCCATTGGTCTGCCATTCGGAACCGGCAGACAGGAAGCATCGAGTGGAGCAGAACTCTACACAATATCACCGCGCGCGAGTTTGGGGGTTTACATTCCTGGGTACAGGTGACAGGGCGAGTAGACACATTCGCGATCCACGGACATTCAGGCAGCTATTGTCACCTACAGGAGTTTGGGAAATAGATAGTTTCGAGAAAAAGTATGCCTCTTCCCCCAGAACATTGGTCGGTAGTCATGATTATGTGTTGCTTTAATGAAGGTGAGTCAATACAGGTCTTCAAAACTTCGCATGACATGGAATCGAGATGACTCGTTTCTTCGCCGCAATCTGCTCCATCCATTTCATTACCAATACCGTCTTCCACTACCTTTTACCTCGTAACAAGTGCAGACGAACCACTGGGACCTATGTCTACAACTTGGCCCAGCACAACCATAACATGTCTCTCACGCGTCTAGACTCCGTTGTTATCTTCCCACCCTCGTCCTTGCCTCCTAATGCAGATGCGGCAGACGGGTCTTTTGTGACCGGGTCTCTTGTCTATGCGACCACAGCTAAACCGTATACTCCTAGGAATGTAAGTGTGCCTCGATATCGCTCCATCTCACGCCTGGGCCCAACCACCACTCGGAGCCGGTGTGCTGCTCATGCCCATGTTGAGGAGGGCGTCTATGTCGCTCATGCCCTCGCTCTCCAGCACGTTGAGAAGTTCCGCCTGCTGTTGCTGGCTGAGACTGCCCTGCCGCTCTTGCGACCAATTAAACGGCTGCCCGCCAAACTGTTCCAGCCCCAGTCCGGCGTTTTGTGAGTTGGCGAGCCCGCCCATCTGGAGCGAATCGCCAAAAAAGCTGTTACTCATCGAGCTGAAGGCGTCGGGGTTGATGAAAGGCGGCGGGGGGTTGAACCAGTCCGTAACGGGGTTGTAAGTTGGTAGAGGGCGTTGAGGGGCAGCCGGGTTTGACGTTGGTGGCGCGGCGAAAGGCGTTCCCCTTGAAAGCGGCTGCGACTGCGCGGACCCGGGCGGTAGAGGAGGTGGCGACATGTTGGTGCTGTGTGTTATGGTATTCGGCGTGCCGTGTTGAAGCACCAGAGGAGAGGAGCTCGACATGGCGGGTGTCCCAATGGCCGGCGTACCCATTGGCGGCGGCGAGATTGTCGAACTTGCTGGCGTTCCGACTGGCTGGCTAGTTGGGCCATACGAGTCTGGGGGTGAAGGGATCGCGTTGTTGATGGTGCTAGGCGGTGATGAAGCCGAAGTGTAACCAGGCGTAGTTGTTGCTGGTGGCGTGGAATCGTCCAGTGGTGATTCGGGAGGGTAGGCAGAGAAACGACGGCCCATGGAGTCGGTTGATGGGTTACCCCAGATAGAGTTCGATCGGAACGTGGGTTGCGTGGGGAAATTAGGATCCCACTGATATGTGTTCATTGACTCAGGGGTTGCGTCGAAGACGAAGCCAAATTGCGGCGGATTGTGAGGCGAGCTATGAGGCGGGTTTACTTTGAAAGATGGCCCTGCAGTCGGTGCGGTAGACGCAGAAACCTCAGAGCCCTGAGGCGAGTTACCGTCAAACATGGACGGCGGGGTAGTGAAAGTGCTGGACGGCTGCGGAATGGGGGTATCTCTTGCTTCGTAGCTTTGCATGCATGCCTTGGCGAAGATGGAGTATAGTTGAACAGCCTGAGCGGTTCCAGGCCAGCGTTCAGTGCATTGCTCCAGGATGTCGAGGGTCTGGTCGCTCAACTCTTCTACTTCTTCTCGAGGGTGAGCCTGTCGGATTTCGGGGTAAGAAATCGTCCAGAGCAGGGTGTTGAGGGACATGTAAAGGTTCAGGAGGAAGACCCAGGTGATATCAACAGCTGCCTTTTCCATCTGCTGTTTCGATAGATTGATAATGTACGAAGCACCCTCGAAACAGATTGTCGCAGCCCGGGGCGACGGTTTTGGCACTTGGGGTGACGGTCTGTATAGGAAAATGCGCATCTGATGATATCGCCCAGTGAACCTGTGACATGAATTAGCTATGACACCGTCAAGAACATAATTTGCGCTTGCTTACCATGGCCTGCACCAGGATGGGTTTTGGGGCGAGGAATCGATCCAATTCTGAATGTCGCTCTCCATCTTGGCAAACCAGGGGTGGCTCTCGTCCTTAGGTTCATCACGTTTCTTCTCGTACAAGACTCTACGAATCTCGGCTTGCTCCATACGCATTTTGAAAAAGTGCAAAGCAACCAGTTTGCTCTCGCTCGCTGGTCCCGGGAGAATGCCATCTGATGTGATGTACTCGTCGTTGACGGTCGCAAAGGGCTCAACATCCATACGATCGTCAACCTTGGAAAACCCATTTGGTCGTCCCATGCTGTGCGCGAGGCCAGCTTCCATTGAGGTAACGATGTACGCAAGACGTCGGCGCATATCGAGGGTGAGGGGATCAATGGAGTAGCCGGCAGAGATCGTTTTTTCGTCGGTGAAACCCTCCGCCTGACAGATACGAGTGGCAAGGCCCACCATATAGTATACGGCAGTTCGAGTCGGGGTTAACAAAGAATACTGGCCGATAAGGGCCAGACTTTGCAGTGACTTCAAGTCTTTTGGACGAACCACCTTCTCAAAGTGCTCCATAGCAGCCAAGTAGTAGCTGTCAGCAAGGCCGGCGTATTGGGGGTCCAGCTTCTGCAAACTAATGGCAAACACCATGCGGACGATCAGGTTCTTGTAAGGATCCTGGTCTCCGGCGAACACGGCCTCCAAATCTTCCATGAATTGCTTTTCGTGTAATGTGGGCCAGAATACCTGGGCTGCAAATAGTGTCAGTTAGCGAGTTGAGGGAAGGGCCCTGGTAGCTTGAGGGCTTACATCTCTGGCAAAAGACGTCTACAAGTTTGTTGGCAACCGGCCTCGTTGGTAGGGTTTGGGCGGGATGCGCGCTGATCATAGGATAGCTCTTCTTTCTGTCTCTCGTCATGACGATGGATTGCATTCGCGTCATCCTCCTGGCGCGGACCTCGGGAATCAGCTCTGATATTCTCTTCGAGTCGGTGAATAACTTCGCGCCTTGGACCAGCAATCTCGTCATGGCGATGCCGCTACTCGGGCCGAGGTAGCGCGGGGTCTCGTCGGTGTCATTGAGACGAACTAGACCTCCGGGGCGCACAATGTCTTCGTCGATATGGGAGTACTCGCTGTCGTCATCGGTGTACTGGCGTAGCTCGGCCTCTAACTGGCGCACCTTTTCCTGGAGCTTTATTACATAGTTACGGTTGATCTTCTTGCCCTTGGTGGTGTCGAAGTATTCGCAAATAGAGCCTGCGCGCTCGCAAGGCAGACAGCGGGGTAAAGTGGGATCACATCGTGTCTTGCGCTGTTGAAAGAGTACGGCAGGTTAGCAACGCTGAAAGTGGCTTTGCTTGGTGTCCATGTCGAAAACTGAGAAGAAGGGTCGAATAGCTTCACGAGAGGGGTTTCCCACGTACTTGACGACAGCGACAACAGGCTGTCAGAGTGTGGGCAATGCGATTGGAAGGGCCGTCGCCCTCTGGATCTTCGCGACTAGCGGGCGGCAGACGTGCAGCGGCCGGGTGGCCTTGCTGGTGAGGGGGCGGAGGAGGATGGTAGGGAGGGTTTCGCGGGATCATATTCATGTTGCCCAAGCCATTGCGGAAGACGGCTGCGGCGTCCATGGGCCGGGTGGAAGACTGAGGATGCGCCCCAGTCCAGAGTGGTATACAGCAAGGGCTCGAATTAGGCGGTTATGTACGGATTGGGCGGTTCTTGCTGGTGCTTCTCTCCACAACGATGAGGGAATGCGGTTTTCGGCGAAGAATTCGATTCGGATCGAGGTAGGTGTAGCGGGACGGGTAACGGCGACGGGCGCAGGTTTACGCGACCGAGATGGACGTGGACGAGAGGACAAATCGAGCGCAGGGGTTCATATGATATTTCATGGTTCGATAGACGAAATTGAGGTGGGACGGGAACGTAGAGGATATCGCGGGGAGAGGAGAGGAGAGCAGAGGAGAGGGGCGCAAGGTCCTAGTCGTCGCGTGGATTCAGAGTGGAAGTGTTGTTGTTGATTAGGTAGGTATTCGGACGCGGCAGAGACGACTTTGATGAGGACGGGACTCCACAGTGAATCCCCCACACGAGAGCGTCCGTCCTAGATGAGGAGCTGGTAGCAGCTGAGGGTGGTCTCCAGGAAGGTCGTGGTTCAGGCGTAGCGGAGACGGCAGTGTGACGGGATGGTGGTGCTGAGGTGATGACAGCCCGACAGGTACATGGACGTGAGAGACTTTCCAGGTTCATTGGGCACGCAGTCAATGTCGTCGGGTCGTGCTTGGCGGGGTTGCAATGGACCAAGTCCGCGAAGGGTACTTGCAGGAATAGTGTAGGCCACGGTACGTGCAGATGTTCCTTTCAGGGAGTGGTACTGCCACTTCTCCTGGTAAGGCATGCTGTCCTTCAGAAGCCCCTGAGGTCCCGGTTGTTGATTCGCTAATCAGGCAAATCGGACAGGGCGACAGGTGCCATAAGGTAAGGTAGGCAAGGTTCACGGTCACCTCCCAGTGCTAGCAGGGGCGTTTCAAACCCTTGTGATGGAGTATTAACAGAGCGTGTTAAGCGGCTCGGGAGACATGCGGGCCTGTCTGGCCCAGGTGAGAGTGAGTAAGGCACCTGAAGTACCTTAGATAAGGTACCTAGGTGTGTAAAGCAAGCACCGATAAGGTAGCTGATTTCTGTTTCCCGCTCACTATCACCAGGAGGCCGGTCGTGGTCGCGGTACGTAGTAGGGGAGCGGGATGACTGTCATGCATTCAGGCCTCATGCTCCAGCTGTCAGTGAGGTGAGGTGAGGTGGGTTATGGAGAATCAAGGCGAAGAGCATCCCATGATTCTCATCCCTTGCTGCATGCTGCGGACCTGGTCGAGGTAGGGGCTAAGATTGCATACTGTGTAGGCGTACTATGCAACCGGGACCTCTCAGGTGATGATGATAATGGAGCACCCCATACTATGGTAAGAGTTTGGACCCAGTTCTTCGTCCACTTGTCTTCAGCAGGACATGGATGAAGGATGAACGTCAAACCTGAAATTCGGTACCGGCAGGTTCACCCAAGAGGCATGAAGCAGGAACGATTGAAAGCTTGGAATGGATAGCCTTGCCTGTTGCATGGGGTCCGTAAAGTGGAAGAATCTCAGGTTCCTTGTTGTGTAGTAAGGAAAGGTAAAATGAACTTGAACATTGGCTTTTACCAGGTACTTGCCATGCACACATGGCAATGAAGCTCTGGAGGTAATGCACCCGCCGGTTGATTGATCTTCCTGGCTAACACTCTGCCTCAAGGTATCGACACGGGGATAGTACTTTTCGCCTGCCCCGTCAGTTGTGCCGCGACTTCCACATGCTTGCTACCGCATTCTTCTCCCGCCTTCCGTGTAGTTGCGGTACAAGACATCGTTTGTCACGAAAGTTTGACAAGGGCAGGTTCCGGGCCTGAGAGTTCAGCGTTCCACGCAGGTTCCTCAGGGTGCCGGCTGCCCCACGCATCTCAGTTGTTGTCCGGCCCGGGCGTTGGAAGGTGCCCCACAGTGCGGGTGCTTCGTTCCTCCATCCAGGCCTTCTTCCCAGCGCACCGCCATTTCCCGCCAAAATTCAATCATCGGATTCGTTGTGCAAAATAACTCGACCCACATACCCTGAACAGTTCCCTGATGAGCCCGAGCGTTTTCCGTCAGCGAGAGCAGCCACCAGGGGGCAGTGGTACCCGCCGAATGGAAGTGAAGAGAAGGAAGACGTGACGAGAAGGAGGCGAGTACCTACCTGTTGGAGACGTACTACGTAGTACATGCACTTCGCATCTCGACAACTCGTCGTTGAGTTGTCCGTAACAGGACCGGCCTGCCTGCCTTTTCTTACCTGACCATCACCGTAGCCCTCTCCTTATGCAACCGGGCTGCTCGTATACTCCCACATATCGCTCCAATGTCATGGCTAACTAGTTGACTGTAAACAGAATCGATACCTCCTAAGCAGCGATACACCAGCGAAGCAAGCCCACCGTCTTTTTGCCAGCCAGAATCAATGATCGTCGGCTGCCTTAGTAACTATGCTGCCTCACCATAGTGGCAGCGACACCTTTGACTACCCCGCTTCAACTCTTAATCCTCAAGCAACCCCGGCTCCAGCCACTCTTTCTTGTCCAACAATTGAATTGTATGACCTACGGAACCCATAAGTAGTACATGACTTGCCACCACTCAAGTCGACTTTTCTCATCGTCTCAGTTGATGATCAGGGACCGTCCTCGAGCGCTGCCTCCTGGCACTTTGTACGTGATGATCCTCATCAGTCGGAACAAGCAAGCAAGGTCAAGTTTGTGAGAAATAAACAGCGATGTTCTCCAGATGATCCAAGCCTAATGTCGCCTTGTGGGACGGAAACAACGACATGCCCTGCTGCGCTGGAATGATGAAATGGGGGGGTTTTTTTTTTTCCTTCCTCATCCGGCTCTCCCATCCTGAGACCCCTTGGGAAGAGTGGGGTATGTCGAAGGCCGTCTTTTCGGTTGGAATTTTCACCGCCACCGGTTCAGTTCCCGTTCGTCAAGCATGGCCACTGGAGTCTGGCCCTATGCCTCTTGATGACAGTCTTGGCGGCTTATGTTCCTTCTATTTTGAGTCGACCACCAACGGTGTACCAACCATCCATCTGTCCTTGCCGGGTCACCCAAGTTAAGAGTATCTGGGGTGCTTAAGAAAGCACGCAGACAGATCCGTTCCCCTTACTCTGGATTTATTGCCAGTTCGCCCACTCGCGTCAAGACAGCTGCCCGCCAGCGCTTCAAGGCGATGCCGGTCACGGACAGCTTGTAGGTAGATGCATTTCTCCGTCTTCTATCTTGCCAAGACATCTTTACCCGCTATGCCCGATTCGGCCATCTTCATATTGCTAGGTGAAGACAATTACCCAGATACAACAGCAAGATCCGTGGGCCCACAGGATTCGGCTGCAATACATGCAAGTCACCTGTGGTGGTATCGACTGGCATACCATGTTGAGAGGACGCTATCGCAATTCTGTTCCGGACATTTGGAGATAAAATGTGCGAACAAGGAATGCTGAGGAACGGGTCCAAAGCTCAGATATCAAGGGGTGAAACGCGGTTTGTACTCTGACAGCAATGCCTTCAAGCAGTCAGGCATCACGCGAGACGGATGGCAAGTCACCTGGGGGCGATATTGACCGGACGCAAGAGGCTCTTGCGCCTCCAAGCCCCCCAGCGCTATCAACATACCAACCTGGACGATATCGTGACCGAGAGGGGAGACAAGAGATAAAGGCCTGAGCAGAGCAGAGCAGAATCCCATCACCAACGGATGAGGTACCTCTGCCTTACACGCTGTCGCCACGACTCGCGCCCTGCATTTCAACCCTTGCCTTGCTTCCTCCACGTCTCTTCCCGCGAACGGGTTCGCGACGGGTTCGCGGTTCGCGGTTCGCCTTCTATTTTTGTTCCAGAATATTGCATCTGCCGGGCGCAAATTGCATCGTTGCATGAGCGTCGACAATCTTCAACTTTAACTCTCAGATCCGGAGGCTCCGACGGCTATATCCGCCATAAAACCAAGACGGCTACAATTAACCCCTGGAACATACGTAGTACCAAGCCAATACCCAACAGCAAGCGAGTGGCAGTGGCATGTCGCAAGGGCTGATATGGAGATGCAGTGGCTGTGGCTGTGGCAGTGAGCAGCCGCGGCAGCGGTCAGCGACAGCCCAAGGAAAAGGAGAGGGGAGGAACCCCATGCGCCTTATCGATATCCGCCCAAAAAAGGGGCGGAAGAGGGATTGGGAAGGGGAAAGGGAAGGGAAAGGGTAATGGATAGTGAAAGGCCAAGGGCCAGGGTGACTTGCAAGCAAGAACCAACCCTCGTCGACTAAATGGATCCCAGGCGGGGTAACAAAACGTCTGGCAGGGGCCTCAGCATGAGCTTCTACTACCACCTTACTGTATGTATGTACAAGGTCACGTACAGTGAGGGAGGGGGAAGCAAGCAGAGTGGCAGCATCGGCACACGACGTGTCAGCATGTATCCCACTGGGTCGCTGCCCCACCGACCCCCTAATCATTCTACACTATTACCCGCCCTCCTTGCCGAGGGAAGGCAAGGCAAGGCAAGGCACATCACCAGTAAGTTAGTTCTCCAGAGCCAAAGCAACATTGTCAAGGTACCTATTGCAGGCGACCATCAGATGCGATCGATGTTCTGGCGACTGCGATAACATGTGTGCGGAAAACGAATCCGAGTTCTGCGCCCCGTACGCTGTATGTACATTGCTCCCAGTTGCTGTACCTAACCCTCAGGTACCTTGTGGAACGTGTGGTCTGGATACAGCCAGCAAGTACTGAGGGACATGCAGGCAGGAACGACTCGTACGCCCTCTCCGAGTCTGTCTCCTGTTCAGTTTCTTTTTATTTTTCTCTTGCATTCTTATTTTTGTTTTTATTTTTATTTTTTATTATCCCCCCCCCCCCCCCNACTGGCCCTGACCCTTGTTCGTGCTGCCCCGACCTCTGGTCTGTCACTCGCAGCCGTCTCATCTCGTAGTGGCTGCGCTGCGCTCGCTCTGTTGCATGTCTGCACTGCAGATCAGTTCGGGTTCCTCACGTTTTAGCCTCCCGGAGGGCCGCAAAATTTTAGCCGCCTGTCTCTGATCGTAACCTGTCATCGTCATTACTACATACGTACCCTTCGTGACACGCCCGCAGCCAGCCTGAACCCTCGAGAGTGAGGACGGCTCGAATAATTTCTCGGATTCGCCAACGCGCGCACAGCAGGATCAACGCGGCAGCTGCTACACGCGATATCGCGCTTAGTATCGGAGACCGGGCTATCTTTCTCGTCTTACTCACCGCGCCTGGGTCCCCTGCAGCCCATTCGCAGCACCCCTTGGACTCCCAAAGCCCCGACGACGATCCGGTCTCCTGCCCATCTTCTCGTCCTCATGCTTGGTTGATCTCAACGACGCATCATCGCCCAGCCCCTGGTCATCGTAGAGCTTATCGCTCCAACGTTAATTGCGCAAACAAGCGAACTGCGATAGAGTGACCGACACGCTGTCATCGCCCCCACGACGTAGCGCTCCAAATCTGCCGAGCCGTGGTGAATCTCCTGCGATTCATCATCAATTGAACCGTCTGCTCGGTTCCCGCAGCGCGGCCTCGAGGGACTGCACCTCGTAACCTGTCGCATTCAATCCCTCGCGATGCCACGATCCAGTTTCTCAGAGAATCCCCTGCTGCGGGTATCGCGGCCTGTCTCGGCCTGCTCACGCTGTGAGTCGTCGTCCTTCGCGGCTGACTGCTTCTATTTCATGCGAGGCTAATCGTGCCCCACAGGTCGAGCTGCAAAAGTCAAGGTATTTTACTACTCGCCCCGGCTGCTCGGTCAACGGGCTCTTGCTGATACATCCTTCGATGCCTTAGTGTGATGGAAAGCTTCCGGCCTGCACTGCCTGTGAAAAGGCTGGACGTGAAAATGAATGCTCCAGCGCCAACGATCAGTTTGCGAGGGGTAAGGAAAGAAGGTTTGTCCTATGCTCTAAAAGTCTATTCTGAGCTCATGCTCATCGCGGTTCAGCTATGTCGCCGCCTTGGAGCTCCGGATTGAGAAGATAGAGAAGCGACTGGCGTTTGCGAGATCGCGAAAGGCATCGGTCAACCTGCATGATATCGACGAGGCGACAACAGCCCCGGCTGACCGCAAAGACTCTCTGGCCAACATCCGGGCTGCTATACACCGCAAGGCCGCCCGCAAGAGGGAGGACTCGGATGTCAACGCCCTCGTGTCGGACTTTGGCTTCCTGTAAGATGTTACTCTTGGCATGTCCCACCACCCCCCCCTCGACGACTGACATGTGCCAGATCTGTTAACGCTACAACTCGCGACTTTGAGCCCTCTGCGAGCGGCATGACCTTTGCTCGCCTGGTATTAGCTGCCGCGACTAACGATGAGGTCCCGGATCCCACAGAGGACAGTTTCCCGACAAGAACGGAGGCATTCAACATCATACAGTACTACATGACCAACATCTACGCGCTCTTCCCTTGCTTCTCCGAGACCCATCTGCTCACCGTCCTTGATACCGTTTATCAGCAAGATGAACGGGCAAAGGACAGGCTCAAGGATGCCGATTTTTGGCTGCTGTACATGGTTCTCGCCATCGGCCACACTGCCCAGAGCCGCAACCGGCATGACGAGCATTATCGGCTCGGCCTTGACTTCGTCGCGCGCGCCTTGCCCTTTGCTGACAAGGCGTTGATGCCCGGATACCCAACGCAGATTCAGTCGCTCATTCTCTTCACGCAGTACTCCATGCTTGACCCAGCGCACTTCGACAGTTGGTATCTCGTCGGCTTCGCAAGCCGCGCTGTGGTTGATCTTGGATTTCACCAAGACCCTCCGCAGCTTCAAGTCCCCGACAAGGCTGTCCTTGACTTGAGACGCAAAATGTTCTACTGCGTCTACGCGCTCGACAGGCAAGCTTTATTTTACCCGATCCTTGTTTGTCGTCCTGGCTAATTCGCAGTAATTAGAACAATTAGCATGATTCGCACGAGGTCTTTCTCTTTCACAGACGACTCGATCAATGTTGAGTTTCCCAGCAACTCCGGTTTGACCTCCGGGCCGATCACCGGACCTCAGTCTGCAGATCCGGCGTTGCTACTATTCCAGCTTCGTCGCACCCAATCGGAATGGTATCAAACGCTCTTCCAAGGAGATTCAGTGCCACTGTCCGATGCTGCTTCCTTTATTTGGCAAATGTGTCTCGAAATGAGAGAATGGAACGAATCCCTGCCTGACAATCTGCCACCAGGCATTCGCGAGCTTTTTGAGCTTGAACTTAGGTACAGCTACATTTACTGCCTTGCGCCCAGCGATCGATCGCCTCACTTGACCGACTACGCTCGGAAGCTTATCTTTGAGCATGCCATCGCGTATGTCAACACTGTGCACAGCGTTGCACATGCCTCCGAAAACACGGCGTTCTACACATCTCTGGACGCCCTCAAGGTCTACTTCGTGGCGATGCAGTTCTTTACCGCTCTGAACGCCTCCCGGGAACTGCTCATCTCGGAGGCCAGGATAATACCGCCCATCACTCGTCCAGGTACGGCACCGCCAGCCCACCTACCACATCGGCCAATAGGTGGCGAGGACAGCCTGGACAGAAGCATACGATGCCTGCAGCAGGTTGTCGAGACACTGTCAAAGTTTTCACAACGCTGGGATATTGCATTGCAGCTAAAGACGGGCTTTGAGACGATATCGGCGGAGCTATTCTCTTGGCTTCAGTTGCGACGGCAGATGAGAGACCAGCAAGCACAGCAACCGCAGCCCCCACAACAACATCAACGGCATCACCTTCATCACCAACAACAGCGCCACCAACTCCCTCCCGGCCCCTCACCTCCACATCAACACCCTCACCCGCACCCGCACCCGCATCCGCATCCGCATCCGCACCCTCAAGTTCTGATGAGCCATCCAGGAATGCCGATGGCGGGTATGATGCAGCAACCGGGCCAGCCGATGATGCAGTATAGATGGGTCAATGACGGTACGGGGCAGATAATACCAGGCCCGCCATAGCAGAATAGCACAGGGTGAGGCTATCCCTTATTCAACATTAAGCTTTATAGGATGAGGATGGGACATCAACTAGCAAGCTCCTGTATTCTTACTTCATGAAACTATGTGCGTTGCCAAGCGGAAGGTGCCAACTTGACCAATTCACCTCTACATGCCATGCAGATGAAGCCATACGACTTGTACCGTAGATAACTGAATCTCGTAATGTCAAGTCACTCAAGCTGTCGTATCAGGGCGACTCTGCTTTAACATCCAGCCTGTCGATTGAATCTGACAGGTTCAAATCCACGTCCCTTCTTGAGCTTCATACGCCGCTTCAATTCGATTGCCCCTGCTGCGTAATGAGCAATTGCTACAACAGCTACAGCAGCAGTTGCTCTTAGACGTAGTCACCTGGCTTGACCTCATCCTTCCTCACTCACCTCTCACTTTGGACGTCTAGTCAGCCGACGTTGTGAGGTTCCGAGACTTCGCCCAGCGTTTTTGACCCAACCAAAACTATTCAGAAATCAGGCATTAAGCGGGGAACGTGGGAAGTGAGAGCCCAGGTCTTGAATACCGACCGGCTGGAGCATCGGAAAAGATGCGTTGTGGGGGCAGATATACGGTGTTGCAACCCTTTTACGGCATCTCGGTGGTCTATTCTGGCCCATGTCTACTGCACCCATAAGAGGAGAGAGCGTGTGGATGTGACCTCGGCCCGAAGGACGGCGTAACAATCCTTCGACGTCCTCAATAGCTGGCCGTATACAAAAATGAATAACGAGGTTTGTCGAGAACGAGGTTTGTGATTGGAGTAGCTCATGCCTTCAGCCGTGTCTCGTGGGTTGGTGTGGAGTCACAATTCTTGTACCTTATATTTGTGCAAGTGTTATGTGAATCATATGTTAATTTTATTCGTGCTTCCGAATTCCCAACGCAGCGTGATTTAAGAATTTCATACAACCTAAAGACCAGTAGCAATAGACACCTAGCCATGGTAAGTATCGTATATATGCATCTATTCAAGGAGTACATATGTGAGATTGAATCATTCGTATGATAATCCACGACGGGTACATGCTCATCTAAACAACAGCCCAGCCTGTCGTCGCGAGAGATCCCCAAGCGTTGGTTTGGAAGAAGGGCCTAGTCATCATCTCCTGGTGACGCTCAGTTTGGCATTGCCAACGCAGCAGGTCAGCCGTCAAATTCTGCTCGAAGACTGGGATGACTTGAGAGACGGTTTGCGGCTTGCGTGGTAAGAGTTGTAGACACGGACTGCCGTCCGAGCACGAAAGAGACGATTGAACGGCAAATGCAATGGGTGCAAAATGAGGAGCGGGGTCCTTTTGGTGAACGGCTAGATGCTCTTACTTCTGTTTTATCCTGGGGTCATGCTGTCGAATCCAACAAGCCGTCCGTTAGATACGTACGCATGTTACATAGAATCTGAGGTCAACAGCCTCCATACCAGCCGGATAGCTTGCAGTCGATCGTTGCGGGCCTTTGTATACCCCAGAGTAATCATATAAGTACTCGCGCGGCTCATGGGTGCATGCAAGCTTAGTGGGATGAGAGCCCTTCTTATCACCAGCATGAGCATACGACATGTCAATCGGGCGCAAGCGGTTCGAACATGATCAGCCATGGTGGTTAAAGCGGGCCAAAAACGACCTAACCGCCGGGTTATGTCCAATGTCATTTAGCAAATTAAACTAAGAGAACATATTACAATTTACTCCAAAGCAATTCTCAATCTTGAAACACGCTTCTCCTCAGACGACCTCCTTCCTCTCGGTCTGAGCGCCGTCCTTGTTCTCCTCGACGGTGGTGGGGCCGATCATCTGGGCACCCTTCTCGGTGTGGTTGGCACCGCCGAAGAGGGCGTCCATCTCCTCAAGGGGGATCTGCTTGGTCTCGGGGATGAAGAAGTAGACAAAGACGCCGAGGACCATGTTCATGGCCATGAAGAAGAAGAGGCACTTGAGGCCCTCCCTGGCGAGGAAGGTGGGGAAGAACTGCTGGAAGATGGTGTTGGCGACGTTCTGCATCTGCGAGCACATTCCGACGGCCTGGGCGCGGACGTTGACGGAGAAGATCTCGGCGGTCCACATCCAGGTCGTGGCGCCCCAGGTCGGCTTGTAGAAGAAGATGACTGTAAGGGGTTTTTGTTAGAAAGGCCATTTGTCTCGGCAAAGAGGGACGGGGAGGGGGGGTTTAAAACGTACAGAGGAACAGCAGGAAGACGATGGCGATTCCGACGGGCTCGCTCTTGGTTCCGTCGGCGGCCGAGGGCGTCTTGAGACCGACGATGGGGACGATGAGCATGCACAAGGACATGCCGGCGGCACCAACCAGGAAGAGCCAGCGACGACCGAAGCGGTCGGCAGTCCACATGGCGTTGAGCGTGAAGAAGATTCCCATGGTGGCGTTGAGGGCGTTGATGAGGTTGATGGTGTCGGTGGAGGGCCAGACCTTCTTGTAGATGGCGGTGGAGTACGAGTTGAGGGTTCCCTGGCCGGTGAGCTGCTGGCCGACGTTGAGGGCGCAGGCGAGGTAGAGACGCTTCCGGATGGAGGGGTCCTTGAAGAGGGCAGAGTAGCTGCTGCTGAGGGCCTCCTTCTCGTACTCGATGGCCTCGCGGATGGCGAGGAGCTCCTCCTCGACCTCCTGCTCGGTGTCACGGATGCGCATCAGCGCGGCGCGGGCGCCCTCGACGTTGCCGTTCTTCTGGATGAACCAACGGGGGCTCTCGGGCTGGAAGGGAAGGGCGATGAGGATGATGATGGGGACGAGCATCTGGAAGATGACGACCATCTTCCAGTCCCACTCTCCGAGCTGGGCGCGCTTCTTGGAGCAAGCGCTGGAGGGAACGTTAATACCCGGCTTCATTGCGGTGAAAGGGTTTGGGGAGGGTTTTTGGGGAATTGGGCTCGACTCACTAGTTAATCCAGTAGGCGATGAAGCTGCCCACGGAGTAGAACATCTGCCAGCAGGCCATGATGTGACCACGGATCTCGTTGGGGGCGACCTCGCCGATGTAGACGGGACCGGCGGTGAGGGCCACACCCTGGCCGAGACCGATGATGACTCGGCCGGCGATGAAGACGCCGAGCTTGTGGTGGGGGGTGAAGGTTTGCATGATGGTGGCGATGATGGTCACGATGCAGCCGATGGCCATGCCCCAGCGACGCCCGAGGTAGTCGGCCTGTGAACATTCATGTCGTGTCAGTCCGAGTCTCCGAGGCCGACATGGACGGGGGAGGGCCGGAAAAGGTCAGGGGGGGACTTACGATGGGGCCGCCGAGGAAGAAACCGGCGACGATGGCACCGATGGTATAGGCCGTGTTGACGAGACCGATGAGCTGGGTGTCCTTGTCCTTGTCGACGTTGACCCATTTGAGCCAGTTGTCGGAACCCTGGAGCGAGTTGAAGACGGAAGCATCGTACCTTTTTTTTGGTTTTGCTCAGTTAGTGAATGAAAACTAAAGCGATATGTCGCTGAGCGAGGGAAGAGCTCTTACCCGTAGAGGACCATGCACATGGCCGCCATCAGGGAGATGTACCAGTTATACACTCTCTTGCCCGTAACAGCCATCTTGACGACTTTCTGCTGGGCGGAGCTCAAGTGAAGAGAGAGAAGGGGTATGTCGTCTGGGTTCTGCAAACCGGGCTTGTAAAGAGAGACAGAGGCAGCGGTCGAGAGAGAGCAAAGGGAGAGGAGGGCTGTTCAACTCCAGGGGTGGATAGAGGTGATGAACAAAGCAGTCGTCCGAACGAGAGAGCAGGAACCGACCGAAAGGGACGAAACGAGCAGTCCTTTTAAAAGGTTTATCAGGTACCAGTCAGTCGTTCATTACAACTAGAGGCCGGATCCCCGCAAGGTCTAATTCCCGCCCCAATCTATCCCCATCCCCGTCTCCCCTCATTCCCCGGTTCTCGACGGCGAAACAACGAGGGGGGCGACCAGTTGATGTCTTTCCCCATAAAACCGTCGAGGTGTCCCGGCCCAGCTAGCGCTGGCCTCTGGGGGAGTGGAGGAAAAGGGCTCTTTGGGGATGTGGAGTTTTTCCCAGGCGGCGAAGAAGCCCCGAGAGCCATGCTCGCTCGCTTCTTTTTGTCGAACACCCATGGCGGCTGACCTATGGTTTGTGTATGCCAGGTAAGGTATCTACCTACGGATACGTAGTCGCATACCGTACCCTACCTCATGTTGGTGTGGGCTGGAGCCATCGTGGCGGGAAATGGTGTCAAAAAGGCCCTACGTCCTCCCATATCCGATACCTTCACACCGAATCCACACCATACGTACGGATACTGTCCACATCTACCTATCTGCGTATACTACAGGAGCACGAAGGAAGCGAGCCGAACGAACGTCGTGGGAACAAGACGAGTTTCCAAGAATTGCGGCGACTGAACAAGCCAACAGAGTGTCTTGGCGCCGCGCCGCGTGTGTGTGGCCGGGCCGTGGATATTGTGTGTGTGTGCGTGTGTATATGACAGAGGGAGTTAATGTTTTCCCCAGAAGCCCACANGACTTTGAACTGGCGGAGAAACCCCATCTTTGACGTTCCACCAATCATAATTTCGCCTGCTGCTGGGAGACACACGCCCCAGCGTTGGCGGCATGGTGAACGAGTCCTGAGGAGATAGATTGCCTTCACACCTTTACACAAATTGCAGATTGTCCCCAACGCTCGCGTGGTTGGTGGCTGGCCTGGGCAAACGCTTGTTTTTTTTTCTTCTTCTCTCCTTGTCTGTCTCCTTCTCTTTTTTACTTTACTATTTTGTCTTTGCTTTAAGTTTCTAAGGCTTCCCATCAATTTTGGCCTCATCCGTCTTGCCGCCTCAAGCCGGCTGGCGGCCATTGGGAACTGCAGTTTGCGTCGTTGCAGATTGGGCCAGCAAGATCACTGTAAGAGACTACAAAAAAAATATAACCAGTGTGACAGCAGACAAAATGACAACATCAAAACCCGTTATCGCAGAACCCTCACGCGTGCGCTTCTGATGGACGTGGTGGATGATGGCCCTTGGCACTGCACATGGCCTTATCCCAACCCCCTCCACCCTCCGATGCCAGGATGCCGAGTCCCGTCTCAGCCCACGCCTCTCCGTGGGGCCAGTGGGATCTCCTCAGCCGTTCTCCCGCCCATTTGGCTTCAGTTGACTTCTGCTGTCGTCGCCGTTACTCAGCTTCATCATGTCCAAATGCCGCACTCAGCCCAGCTCTTCTCACCGGTGAAGACGCGTCTCTACCTCCCCTTGCGACTGACGGGGCTTGCATGTGGGCTGCCGACCTGGTATTCACTTGCTCCCGAGTTCCCATGGTAATCCTCCATCCACTGGCCCCATTAATCCCGCATCTCTGGCTGCCGAAGGTCCAGTTATGGATGGGTCTTTACGGGTTCGAGAGCAGACGTCCCTCTGCTCTCGAAGACTACGACATGCAGTAGATAAAATTGCATTGCGCCGTCTTTTTTTTTCTTTTGACTACCTGCTCTGCTCCCCGATACCGAACCTTGAACTATGATATCCGCACTCGATGTGAAGCGTCGTCGTCATGAGGCTCTTTTCAAGGTGACACAAGCTTCGTCTGCCCAGAACCCAAGAAGTCCTCTGCCGAACGATGGACGATGGACAAGAGCACATCCCGAGGGCCAAGCGTGACTATTCCGCACGTCCCGCGTTGGCACTGCAAGCCACCCGACGCCGCCAAGACGCTCTGCTCACATCGCGCACCCTTTCTCGTTCTTCCTTTTCTCCGTGAAATGTCGCCGCCGAGCGTATGTGCGAGAGTGTGTGTCACTCGACTGTCCAAGGGGGGGAAGGATCGTTTCGATAGCTCATCTCCCAAGAACCTTGGCAGGACGGCACCTCACCGACAACCGCCTTTCCAGAAATCTGGGTGTTGGGGGGAAGAATGTAAAAAAAAAAACGTGGCGAGCCATTCAGCCTGAAGTCAGTGCACCGTCATCCCAAGACGTTGGACGCAAGTCCCTTGAATATGAAAATTTAAACAAATAAAACTAAAACCGACATACTTAAGCACCGCACATCTGAAATGAGATTCAGGATCGTCCCAAAGAAGGCCAACAGCCTCCCAGACATCGCCCATCCCGGCATACTCCCGCCATCGTGACCTCCGCCTCATCTCCCCCAGACCCCAGAATCTACGCCTTAATCTGGAGCAGAATCGAACCATCCCATACTAATCTCCCCCGAATGCTGTATTCTTAACAGTTCCGGATCCCGGGGAAGACTATTCGCAAAGGGCAACGCTCCCATGATACCATTCAACGAGTTCGTCGGAACGGGGAACCCACTTCCCCCGCGAACATGATTGATGGAAGAAATGGCATCAGCTTCTTGACCCCTCCCACCCCAGACGGCTCCTCGCGATGGGGGTCCCGCGCGCGTTCGCCTCTAAAAAAAAAAAAAAAAAAAAAAAAAAAAAAAAAAAANCTACTGCGTCCACACCCGGTGCTCGAACTCGCCCGTCCTCGCCGGGCCTTGTAGGGAAACCGCAGAGGCGAAGATGCTGCAGAGACTCAGAGTAGAGGCCCGGAAGCCAGGAAGCGACAAGACACACTCCCCTGGTCAATATCATCGTTGGCAGGTCTAGCGGCTGACGCATGCATTATACTGTAGTCTCCATGTCCGTCGCAGGGCACAGAGAACGGGGCTGATAGGGGAAAACGGGGGTTCGATGGGCATTCTGCGTGAGTGGCAGGCTTCATTATGCCAATCCATTAGTTTGCTCGTCCATCCATGGGGATCGCGCTCATGGGATTCGACGCAGGGCCATCAGCTTCGACCTCGGATTTCGGCAACGGTGGCCAATGCTAGCTCCGGACGGATGACGAAAATGTGCGAGGTTCGGCCAGGCGGACGGGTCGAGAGATTCGCGATTCGTAGAATAGGAACTCCACGAGTGATGTGTTCGGGACGCTTCCCTGCAGTTTTCGGTTGCCTCGCCCCTTTCTTTTGCCCCTACCAGCAAACCTGTTGGGGACCAGCATCGTGTTCCTGCCTGCTATCCTCGATGTTCAAGATTCCCCTTCTCCTCTAGACTGCGCTTTCTCGCACTTTCTACAGTCTTTCTGCGATGCAGTACTTTATCAACAAGTCGGGTAGGATGGTGGTATCAACGCAGCAGTGACGCTGTTGTGATGCCATATATTTCCATACGTTCTCTTTGCAATGCCTGGCATGGATGAGAACTCGGGTTGTGGCGTGTTCACATCTGTCTTCGGCCCATATTTCTTGATACGACCAGAACTCCTGAAGCTGAGATATCCCCTTCCAGCCATCAAAATGGTTGACGATCCATAACACCGTCAACTGACGCCAGCAACCCGTGTCCTTCCTCGCCGTTAGTTCCCACTCGTGAGCCTTTACGCAAGGCTATGAGCCCAGGTGTCAATCTCGAGTCTGTCGAGGCGCCTCGTCTCGTCATCGTGGCCATGCCAAACGTTCGACTAGACCCTGCGTTCGACCAATTCAAGCCCCGATTCCCGCGGCATAGCTAATAGCTTTCATCCGACAACCGCTTGCTTCACGAATCCCGGCAACATCTCATCACAAGCTCTGCTTCGTTAGAGAGATGCTTCGATTCTTAAGACAGGCCAACCCCCGGGATACGGCTAAATTCGAAAGAAATCAGCTTCCAACATAGCTTGCGTTGAACAGTTTCCCGGTGCCTAGGAGAATGTTACCGAACCTCTGAGCAACTCGTTTTCCCGTCTTCCGTCCCAGCCCCTGAATGGTCTGATCATAGGCTTCCCAGCCGCGCTTCGTCTGTCCTCGGGTGTCATGACCCAAGTAGGCGGCACGTTGCTTCTTTCCATTAAACCGGCACCAGATACGGAGGTAACACAGCAGCCCCGGTACTGTCGAGAAACGCAAACCATATTTCCCTTGTCAGCCGACACACTGTCCAGCCGATCTATCCACGACCCCGAATGCTAAACACAGCTTAGCGGTGAAGGCTGGGTAACGCCAATGATGCGTAACGTTCGTGCGTTCCTGAAGCTTTACCGGTACTGTGGCTTCATCACGCCTATCAGTCAAGGTCGCGGACAAGGTAGCAAGAGTCGTGCGGCGGAAACGTCCAGAAACCCTCGTCTTCGATCGGCGCGTCTTGCGTACCACTGTTGCCTCGCTTCACATAATTTCTACACTCGCTGGTAAAGACCTCGTTGATGTAGCCCCTTCAACCCCAAACCCTTTGGAGGAGGTCCGAATACCAAGTTTCTTTCCGTCCAAGCACAGCAACGATGCTGTAAGAAGTGTTCCCGATGTCCTTCCGCAGCTCTGAGACGTCCCTGACAAGTGGCCATGGAGACGGGGGCGGTCTGGGAATCGGCACCGCGGCATCGCTCCTCAGTTGCCGAACTATGACGTGTCAGTGTTCTGTTAGGACGAAGGGGTTCATGGACATACGATGAGGCAGGGAGCATATAGTGGCGCCAAGTGAGAGTGGCCAAACGGCAGTATCAAAACTGTCGTCCATTATCACAGGGTAAGAGACAGGTTTGTTACCAAGAGTTGTAAACTATATATTCGCTTGGTAAGTTGCGGCCAACCGCTCGCGCCGACTTCACGTCCGTAGTCTGATGCCTTGGTCTATACTAGAAACTGACACCGTGCGATGCGCTGGCGTCGAACCTCCTTCTCCCTTTCATGCCGGCGTATCGACTGCCCGACCGACGTCGCTGATTGCCAAATTCTTCATACCGTTGGCCATGCTGTCTGTTCCATTTGACTCCTTGCCCGTCTTCGTACCGCCCTTTTTCTTGCGCTTCGCAGCCCCGAGGCTCACCGCCGGAGCCTCTAGGACCCACCTTGCGATAGCGGCGGCGCGCTCAGTCAGGATGGGATACTCTCTTCCGTCGTCGATGCTCCATCTGCGTAGCGCGGGCGCAGGCTGGCTCTGAGCCGCGGGCTCGATTCTCCTGTCGGAGCCGTTCTTCAAGCCCATGAAGAACTCGTGGTCCTCGTCGGCTCGTTTCTGGCGAGCGGTGATGGCGGCTCTGAGGCTAGCCTCGTCGACCACCCTGTCGTCATCGAGCGAGTCCAGTATTGCTTGCTGACGTATGCGCTCTTTGCGCTGCTCCTCGTTCTCACCCACATCGGGCAGCGTGCTGGTATCTCTCGTGATCGCGGCCGCGGCGAGGGCCGCTTCCTTTGGTGATGGGTGAAGCTTCTTTTGCTGCTCGCCGAGCGGTCCGTCGAGGATCGGGAGGGGAGCGGGCGCGCACAGTTGTTCCCACGAAGCGGTCATTTGAATCCAGTTGTCGGCCCTCCGCAAGACCTCGATCCAATCCGCCCTCGAAGGAGATCTGCTAGCTTGGAGGATGGGATATCCGTCCGCAAGCCGTGCGAGGCGGGCGACCATGTGCGCATGGCGAAGGAGCTCTTTAGTAGATGTCTGCACTAGGCAGTGACAGAGAAGAAGGGAGTGAAGTGCGTCCGTCAGGAGCGGGTGGTACGTGATGGCCTCGTAGCTAGAGGGTCCCACAGGGCCTGCCGAATGGACCACCTCTTGAGAAGGATAAGCCGGGATATCTGCGGGGGGGACAGCCGCAAACAGGTCGGACAGAGAGTAGATCTTGTAGGGAGGCGTAGGCCCCGAGTCGGGAGCCCGCGGGTGACGAAATCTATGTGCCGCGTGGTTCACTTTCTTAGTAAAGTCCCTAGCCACCTTCAAAGGCAAGTCTGGTGTGTAGTCGAAATGCGACAGGTACGCCATGTAATCACGCAGCGCTCTCTTAGCAAAGGTTTTTACCAACTTGCGTCTCTCCACCCGCTGCCGCGCAGTCTCCCTCTCCGCTGCCGTAGGTTCCGCGGCCTTGTCGGGCGCAGTGCCGTCAGCCAGCTCGTCCCCGTCAGCGGCACCAGCCCGCGCAGACTCCCCATTTCCAGAAGCGTCTGGTAGGCCACCCGCCACATGCTGGCATGCCATGGTCAGGTATACGCCGGCGCGCTGAAATAGCAGCTGGGTTTCCAGACTACTTGGCTGCTGCTCCTCGGTCAAAATCACGTCCGGGCTTCTTCTCGAACCCGTCGATAGCTGCATCTCCTTGTTGTTCGTCGGCGCATTGTGCACGGGCTGATGTATACGGTGCACTTGCATCGCGAGTGTCAGGTCTTGGGCGGCGCCATTCAAGTCTTCTTTGAACACCTTCACCGTCGCCCGTGTCCGCAACGCTTCCCCCTCCGTCGGGCGCGCCGATATGATCTCCTCTAGCGGTCTCAGGCTGGTACACTCGGCCAACTGGCGGGAGGGTATCTTTTCGTGAAAGAAATGAACGTATTTGGCATCGGGATCGTCCCTGTTACGCTGCAACACCAGTGACCCGATCTCTTCCAACGGCGAAGCGCCCTGCATCGTCGCGACACTGCAAGCGATTTCGTCCAACCGATATGCGCGTGCGAGCTTCTGGCTCGCCTGCTCCCGCATCCGGAATTTGCGCTCTCTGCTCAGCTTCGTGCCGTGGCCATTCCACCCTAATGACGACATGTGTCCATTATGTCCGCCGTGCACGTTCGTCAGCGTCGGCGATGCTATGTCGCTAGCAGCCCTTACGGCCAGATTGGTGGCTTCGTCGACGAGCCGGCGAATCTTGAGGAGATCGAAGAAGACGGCGGGGTCGATCGGGCGCGGTCGCGGGGTGTTGTAGTTGGTGTTTGCAATAGTCTCGAGGATCTCGATGGGCATCTGTAGCCATGGGCCATGGAATGAAGAGATGAAGCGCCAATGCCTATCATCCGCCCTCTGTTAGTGAAATGATGTCCCTCCCCAGGTCCCATAGAAGGATTGACGAGTCCGTGCCTGTTCACAAGACTGGCGCAGGACCAGCGCAACCGATTAGTGCCGACGAGAGGGTTCCAGGCAAGCGTACGCACTTGTTGCGACATATTATGAGCGCAGGTGGTGTGTCGGCAGCGGCGCTCGCGGACTTCTTTGAAACTGATTCCTTGAACGACCCATTTGAGGAGGATTGCGATGCGCTCCCACTAGGAGCGCCACCATTGGCCTCGTCAACCATCGTCTGCTTGTTCTTCTTCTTGGGCATTTTCCCGAGGGGGTTAATAAAGCTTCCTCGGTCAGTCAATTGGTTTGCGAATTGGACTCGGACAATCGCACGAGATGACCGTCAAGCTTTCCAGGCCGCTTTTCGCGCACACGGGACGGGACTTCGAGCGACAATCGAAGGTAGGGAATTATCGGCCAGTTGATATTGAGATCATGGTAACAAATTGTTCAGAGCGAAGCGGTTACTCTCGTATATGTATACCGACAGCTGATAACTGATATACACGACCCTCAAATATTGCGCGACTCCATGCTGTGAATGCCTCTGCCAACCCGTCCAAGACGGAGCTCGTCGTCCTTCGAGGTATCGAGGGGCAGAGGGAGGACCCACGTGGGCGGTCACGTGTTACATCGAAGTCATTACATCAGCGAACGATGATCACCACATGTTACCGAAGCTGGCGCCGAAAAAGCGGGCCGTTTTCCGGAGTGACTTCCGGACTTCACTCAGCATCCATTCCGTCTTGTTCCTACCTCCGCTGACGTAGAGTTTTTCTAGTATGAACATCCCAGTTGAACTGTATGGTTCTTTAAATAAATCAATTGTTTTCGGCACAATTATGTCGTCATTCGTTGGAGTCTGGGCTCCGTCAGACGCCACCCCTGACACAGTGGTCAAACCCAGCTTGTCAGCCTCAAATGTTTCGTCTCAAGTTCGACCGCTTTCATCTGGGCTAGCATTCATCAATTGCTCTTCTCAAAAGGTTCGCCAAGAAGTTCCAACTCGCCTTATACTTTAATACCCTCTTTGAAATCTCAAGAAATCCGATGATAGACAAATTCGGCGTCCGAACTTACAATGACTGTGAGCGCTGTTGTAATGCCACGTAGCAGCCTGTTCAGTTAAACTTAACATCACTGGCTGTGCATTTCAGTCGTCCTTCTCACGTACGTAGTGGTGAGCTACTGCTAGCATGCTTTCAACGAAACATTTTCGTAACTCGGTCCAATACACCTTGAGGATCGTTAGAATGCTCTCATGAATTAACTATTGAAACACAACTTGCACACTATTGCCATTCGCCACCCAGTAGTTCAACCTTTACGTCTCATTCGCAGGCTGAAAATACTCCTTGCCGTTGATCGTGGTTGTTAGCGTTCCGTTGGCGTGGAAAATATTTTTCAGGATGTCGATTGAGAGATGGAACCCGCCGGGGCTGGTCTTCTTGGTGCCGTTGTTTGGCCCCGTCTGAACAAGATCGGAGAACCAGTCGATCCGCTCCAGAGTTGGGGAAGGATTCAACGCAGTAACTCGCTCAGCGCCTCCTAACACATTCTCACCATCGTCGGAGAAGTTGTGATATTCGACAACGACCGTACCCGGCCATGCACCTCCGCTGTTTGGCGTGATGCTGATGTTCGCCCATCCGCTTGCCTTGCCCTTGAGCGTAAATTCTCCTTTTGACAGGAATGGCCTTACTGGGATTTCGCTCCCAGGCACGTAAGGTGTTGCCCACGGGATGATGTCGGGGACAGGGTCTACCAGGGGCCGTACGAACGGTTTACGGCTTGTGAAATGGGCCAACATCATGCGCTCAGTACGGCCCCCCGGTGCTGTGGAAGGGTAGCACGGCAAGGGGTTCTCGCCGCCGCATTCGGGTGATACGGTCAAAGCCTGATAATACACAATTCGGGTGCCGTCGTGGGACCACTTAGGGTCGGCGCGGCCATTCCACTCGGGATCGTTGACGTCGCCGCCACCCGGAATGCCGTCTCCTCCAGCATTGATCTGCTGGCCAAAGTATGTGCCTCGGTCCCCGTGGCTATCTATGAGCCAGGGCTGGAAGAAACGACGCTTCCCGTTGTTCCTCGTCGACGAGATGGCGCTAACGCTCACCAGGTCCGTTAGAGGCGGCACACCGCGAAGGCCCGCAACGAACATCTGTCTTTCGGTGCTGCGGGTATCCATCGCTACCGTCCACTTGTCGTCGGGTGATATGTCCACGGGGTCGGTGTAGTCGGGATGAGCAGTCAACCGCCGGATCTTGCCCGTGCTGAGATCGGCAGCGAAGACATCGATATTGGAAGACTCGGCTGGGTACCCGATGTAGGTGACCTCTTTTCCAGAACCACTGAAGCCACGCAACTCGCCGACAGTGATGGAATCACGGTTGATTTGAAGCTGCGTGCTGTCGTTTGGGTCGATCTCGATCGGAGGCTTGCCATCCGGATCGAAGAGAAGACTAACATTCTCAAGGTCATACCGAGGGGCAAGGGGGGCGCCGCTGTTGGGTAACGGATTGAATACTAGTTTCCCAATGTAAGAGTACTGGCCGAGCTTTCCTGTTGAAAAAGTGAAAGAGCTGAAGCCGAGATGCTCATTGTCCGGATGGATGCGAAGTTCCCGGATGCTCCCACCCGGTCCGCTGCCGTCGGAGACCGTGTTCCAACGGACAGGGTAGATATGAACTTGATCAGGAGTGCAAGCCTCACTGCTCAGCTCGGATGAGCACTGGATAATCTGTTTACCGGCCAACACGCGCTTCCCGTCGTTGAAGGCCTGTGGGTAATCGAGCTTCTGGCTGCGACCAATTTGATTCTCTGCAGCAACACCACATGTGATGCACTTCCATGGATCACCGTTGGGAAACGTTGTCCCGTCGATTTTGACGATGATCAACTGCTGTCCCTCGTATATGCTGGCCGGGTCGGGCGCGGCGGGGGCGCCCGTGAAGTTCACCGTGGCGACAACGTGAAGGTCATCCGGCAGGAAGTTTCCATTTTGAAGACCCGTGTTCTGGCCGATGCAACCTGTTTTGCGCGGGTTGACTTTCGCTGTGCAACCACCCGCACCGTTGTCCAACGTAACGGGAGGAAGAGGTAGCTCCGCGACCGCGATAGGCTCGGGCTCAGGAGGGGGCGGAACATCGCTCTGCCGGTTGGCCTCTGGGGACTCCCCATAAGGAGGGCTGCCTAACCTAACCTGCTCCTCTTCGTGGTAAGCGGAGACCGCTCTCGCGGCAAAGAGAATACCGATGAGCGTTGATTCGAGGCGCATGTTGGCTGTCGTGTTCCCGACTTCGTGGTCGGATAAGGGGAGGGGCCAGGAGAGCAGCTGGAAATGTGGGACGATGTACTTCATATACAAGAACGACCAAGCCGCTAACCCCAGACTCACAAGGAACCAGAAACCTGTCCAAACTTTGCAGCTGTTTATGTGATGTCTGGGCAGTGTCTGGGCACTTCGTAATTTAACAAAGGACATTCGCAGACAGAGGGATCTTTCAAGTGGCGACCCGTAAGGTCCCAGACAGTCCGGCCCCGGCACATTTTGAACTTGTACGCCTCGCGATCAAGGTTCCCGGACATTGCGTGGAAAACACTGTTTCAAGGCCCAGTTACACATAGTAGCACTGCCGATCTGGCTGTCCAAAAGCTTGGGTGTTTTCGTATGAACGTCCCGAAAACTCGGCGGTTGGTGGCGTTCCCGAGATAAGCGGCACAGCGGGGCCCGGGTACGGGCAATACGACCGCCTATACGCGTATAAGTCGCCGCTAGTGACGCATTCCGCGGGACGCAAGCCGCCATGGTGTTCTACACGTACGATGACATGGACTTCTTCCTGTCCAAGAAAGAATTCGACGCAGTGGGGCAGCGTGTCTTTTCTCGGCAACAAAACGTGAGACCAAGTCGTGCTGTGAATTCACATGACAACCATATATCTGCTTTTCGGTCTTCTGTATGATAACAATAAGGTCAAGCGGTATTCTTGTCAAACCTTCCCCGAACGACTATCTTCAAACGGTATCGTGTCATCATCATAACAGCTCTACGATGAGAACGGATGCTTGTAACCCGAGCAAGCCTTCTGTGGCGACCAAGCCGTCACGTCCTAAAGACCACTTCACGTCTCCCCAAAGAACACTAATCATCCTACCGACGCCGACGCCGTCTGGTAACACAACTCTGATCTCTCCCTGAACTCCATCATAGCTCAGGTTGACAACGCTAATGAGCGCTTGCCCCTTCTTCTCGTCAACCCAAACGGCCGCATCGATCCTCTGGGCCCCCTCAACGACAAGATCCTGCGTCCGCTTGGTCCCGAGCAAAAAGCCAACAGCCGCCTCGTCCGTGAAAACGCCAGCCAACTTTTTCGTTAGGCCCTCGAGCTCTGGCGTGGCGGGGTAATTCCACATTACAATCCCCTTGGCGCCGTGGTTCACCGACAACATCGTCATCACGACCTCCTCATCCGCCGTCGGATACCGTGCCCAGAACGTCTCGTTTCCGAACGCCTGCGGCGCGAACCACTGCGTCTTCTGCCACCCCAGGATCTCATCTCGCCGATAGAACTCGTCCAGCCGCGTCGAAATGTCTTCGAACCTGCCCTCGCAGTCGTCGCACCCACAGCAGCCGTACGTCTCGTTACAGACGGTATCGTAGACGGTCGAGAAGGTCGCGTTGATGGCCACGGGGTACACGTCGCTCATGACGATGTCGGCACCCGCAGCGTATTCGGCGTAGTGGAAGTCCCAACAGTTGAGAGCCAGCGACACGGGGTGGTATGGGTCGATGGCTTTGATTTGTTCGTAGGCGATGCCCGTGGAGTTGGGTGGGTTGGCTTTGCCGTCTGCCTCGTCGCTCTGGTACCACAGCAGGATGGACGGATGCGTCCGCAGCCGCGTAACCTGGTCGATCATGTTTGTGAGGTTAGGCCAAGTCCAGAGAACGTCGTAGCGGAGGTAAATGCCCAGCTCGTCGGCGCGATGGAGGTAAGGCTCGAACTGGTCCCAGGGAAAGGGGATCTCGCCAAGGCTTCCGGTTGGCACGATATGAATGACGTTGTAGCCCATGGCGGCGAACTCGTTGAGGGTGTCAACGCTGTCGTTCCAGTATAATGTCCATTGTGCTAACTTTTATCAGTCACATGCTGGAGGGGAGGGAAGAGGATAGGCGTTACTGTAGTAAGTGTACGCGAAGATTGTGTCCCATGACGCGTCTTTGCCCCTCTGCGCAAGAAGTCCGCCATACAAATTGTCTATGCGAGCTACGCTTCCGTAGTCCTCGGGGTATGGCAAGTACGAAAAGTCGGTCCAGGCTTCGTAGACGTGCGAAGAGTTTAACCTGGTGCGGATAGTGATGTTGTAGGCCTCCATCCGCGGCGTTAAGGTCTTAAGCGCCAAGGGCACCTCGTTGTCCCGAGAATTGAGGCTGATATTTTCGCGCGCCAGTGCATCGTCCCCGAGTAGAATCTCGATAACCACTGGCGCTGACGCAGCAACTGAAGAGTTCTGCCCGTATCCCACAGGAAGAGGAGTACCAACCTGGGTCGAGACGACGGCGTCAATGAGGAGACTCGCGCTTTCGTCCGTCTCGAGATAGATGCTAAGACGAGGCCGCACTTTCAGTCGCAACAGGGGTATGCTGGACCTTGATGGCTCGGGAAACCATCCTCCTGGATCGAAGGAAGAGTCACTGAGGAACAAATTGAGTTTGGTTTCGGTTTCTACGATCTAAGCGGGCGAAGGAACGTACGTTGAGCGGTAGGCTTTGCCACACCAAATGTCTACGCCTTCGGGATTATTGAAGCGGATGGCTTGGCCATGAGCTAAAGGAACGTGAATGAATGTGGCAAAAGCCACAAGGGTTTTGAAGGATTTCGAAAACATCGTCAAGATACCGAGCAGAAGCATCTCGCGGGTGGCATCGTTCCAAAGACACCTAACTGCGAGCTTAAATGAGCGGGCAGCTAAGATGCCTCGTTTGACTGCTGGCTCCCATTGCCATTAGATTGTAGCTTTCAAATGTAGGCAAGTGGGCCATTGTCTTCTCATCGGCCCAGGGGAACCGACGTGTCATTCAGGTTCCGCCATAAATGGTCGGGATGATCGGGATTCCAACGTTACCGGCGGTCTAGAGGGCGCGAGAGATGAGGGGGCATTGCTACGTTTCCAATCAGCGAACGTTACATCTCTCCAATGATTGTACTTTTCAGTGAGGATGGGGTTGACTGGGAAGTGAGGGGCATAATTGATAAGGCCTGTTGAGATTGGAGATAGCGCAGCTTCCGTGCGACGTCATCATGGCAGGGGTATAGGGATAGGGACAGGAATATTCGGCCACTTCTCACGGGAACGCTATCGCTCTCTGTAATTTATCCAAAGTTTGGCCGAAGTCGGATTGGAATAAATCGCTTAAAGAGCGACCCAGTCATAGGTTCAACTCTTACACACGGTGTTGCGATGCGACTCTGTCTCGGGAAAGTCGTTCTTGTTCTGTATCCGAAAAAGGCGAGAAGAGATGCGCCGGTGAGCAGTGGATGCAGTTGAATGTTGCTTCGAACATGTCGTTCCCGTATGAAACAAGCTTATCCTAAGCCGCCATTGACAGACACTGAGAAAGTGATTACACTGCACTTTGGCCGCTTCACCATATACATGATTACCTCAAAGTTCCAGCTTGTCAAAGCACCGGCGCTTATGCCATTGAAGTTTCCGCGTCTCCTGGAGCCTAATGACTTAATGCAAGCGCGCGATGACCCTAAGTCCATCACAGCCGGATTTTCAGTCTTGTCATTTACGTCTTGCCCAGATTCAAACATTCGAAGCTGTGTATCACCGCCTCTACTTTTTATCCAATGTTCTCTAACCCATAGCCGAGTCTTCACACTTACAGACGGCAACTCGAGAGCCGCTGCAAGTTTCGGTCTCGCTTTTCGTTTCCTGGGCTCGGACCCAATAGGTCTGATCATCGGTCCCGAGCTGCGTCAGAAGGAACAGATGTTCCTGCAGACAAATATTTGAGTAGAAATTGGTTGAAATTTCAACAGATGGGCCGAGGCTGGGCGTCTCTTTACCCATGTCATTGACGTCCTGGGTGGAGCCACTATCTCAAGATAAGCGACGTCGACAAACAACGTCGCAATTAGAACTAGAATGGTGTCGTGTTCCGCTGCGGTATATCCTTATTCTTATGAGAACGCGGATAAATGCATGTTCGCATGCCGAGGTGACCCAGCTTGAAGAGATTACGACGTTCAATCAAGATGGTTAAGGCGCTGATTTCGACCAATTTGGTTTCTTCTATTGAGTATCGGACCGCTCGGGAAGCTGACCCAGATTAACCTGTGAGAGCCTAATTGCGTATGAAGTGATGAAAAGAGGAATCAACAAACAATATACATGTGTACATCGAATATTATTCGCCATGCTACCTAATGATAACCCACATGCTCTCAGAAATGTACACCCACGCGACGTCTCATAGGGAATGACCTCCTTCTCTTCATCTCAGCCCTTTTCACTTCGGGCTTTTTCTGAGCAGCACTGTTGGTCATCATCTCCCATGTCGCCATTAGTCCACCATTGCGTCTCGTCTCGGCCATGTCCATGAGGTCAGCCATCTTCATCTCAAAGCCTCCTTGAGGAATAAGTCCTGGTGCAGTTGGTGCTTCCTGTCGACGGGCCGGGTGACTGGCAGTACCAGGACCGGCAGTTGTTCGCTCGCCTGTGATACCGCCACCTCCTTGTGGTGCAGGTTTCGCGAGCCCTTCGCCCTGTGTGGATTTGACCAAACCGCCGCCGCCTTGGCCGGGCTGTTGTCCAGGCTGTTGTCCAGGCTGTTGTGCGGGCTGACCAGGCTGACCACCTGGTTGCGGCGCTGGTTGGGGCTGAGTGCCAACTGGAGTACCGGCCACCATCATGGTGAGAATGAACTCTCCATCGATCTGGTTGACGGGAACTGCAATACGAGCATTTTCTCTGTCCAGGAGTACCTGAGCGTTAATCGGACTGAAGGTTTGTGCCAGAAGGAGCTGAGCAGCGGCAGGGATTGAAGGGCCGGCATTGGGCTGTCCTTGAGCAGGGTTATTCTGAGGGTTATTGACGTTTCCTCCAGCGTTCCCGACATTGGGTTCCGCCCCAGCGGTGCCGTTATTGACCTCTTGACGCTTGGAGCGAGGGGACTGAAGGCCACCGGTTGCACCACCAGGGTTTTGTAGAACTGGTCGTTGCGCGATTCCGAGAGTAATGGAAGACTGAGGCGCAGCTCCTGCTCGCATGGCCATCGCCATGAGTCGATCGACATTGACTATTGTTTCAGGTCCCTGTCAGTGCCGCATTCCCCAAGAGCCAAAACAAAGTTTATTCGCAAAACTTACGCGGCATCTGTACTACCGCCGTCATGGTGTTAAGACTGGGAACAACACCAGCCAGATTACTGGTGACAAGGTAGCGATAGTTATCTGTCACCATCGTGTCAGGTCTTTGTCAAGCCAATCACGTCAACCCGAAGAGGATCATGGATATGGAGCAACTTACTGATGGACATAATGCCGTTGGTGACCATTTCAGCACTTATGCCGTTGACGACATCGGTACGAATGCTCATAGGTTGACTGGCTCTGATGGACATTCTGAACCCGTCCTGGAACTCAGCCTCTTGGATGCCAGATCCGGCGATGCTGACAGGTTGGCCGAACGGGGTGAGAGAAACGCCCAGCTCGCTCGTCTGTCGACCTACGGCGACGTACTCCCCGTCAATCTGGCTCAACTTGACCATGCGGACGGTCGCGTCGGTGATGTTGACGCTCTTCGCACCTTCCATGATGATCCACGCCTGTCGGTCGCGAGACAGCATAGCAACGTAAGCGTTATCAGCGGTGACACCGGCCTGTGTGAGCATGTTTTGGTCTATGGGCAGCTCGATCTGAGCGCCCACCAGATCGCTGGCGCCGTTTGTTTGAATGGTAAAGGAATTGCGTGAGAGCTGAACGAAAGGCTGCCCCGTGGAGCCGACGACATGACTTGCCGGCAGAGGGTTAGGGTTCTGGTTGACGATAACCTGGCGTTGTGTTTGAGAGAAGGTCTCGATCTTGGAGTTATCTGGGAAGACCAGTCTGTTGAGTTGCATCTGAGCATGCCATGTCAGTCCAGCCTGGTCATGGTTGTGTCCGGTGAAAGAGCTCATGGACGGGTGGTGTCTACGAAGAGGTAGAGGACTTACATCTCCATTTATGTTGATGACCTGATTAAACTGAACATTTTGCTCCTGGGCAACGACCGGACGGCTAAGCCGCAAGCCAACAAGAAGAAAAGAAAGAGAGAGCTTTGTGAGCGTCATTATGGATTAGCGAAGGTCAACCACCGGGGTTGTAAACACAAAAATCTCAAAAAGAAAAGAAAAGCTGGAAGTGAAGAAAGAGAGACACCGTTGCCCAACCCAGGGGCCCTAGGGGGAGGATGACTGTATAACAGGAGGGCAAACTCTAGGAATCATCAGCATCCGGACGTTCTGTGAAGTAAGCTTAATGCAGCCGGGGGACATGCGGCTGGGGAGTCGCTTGAATATATGACAAGGGCAACGAGACATGAAGCAGGTCTGCCACATGGCGGTCGGCGACACGGAATCGGGCGGTCAGACGGCTCAAGCAGTACCCAAGGCAAAGAGCAACCCAACCCTCCAATCGCAAGGGTCGTTTGGCGTCGAGCTATGCCAGTGAAATCGCTGCGGACGCGGCTCCAGTCAGGTTCCGGCTGCACAGTGTGCTGATGTTGAGGCGCCTCGGCCCAAAGTAGGTGTATGGGGGCATCGGGCTTAACGATCGGGCCAGGAGGCATCCGACGGTCATAGGTATGGTGTGTCGCTTGTGATGGAGCTTGGTCCAGAATTGCAGCCCTCTGGAGGCTTGGAGCCAGCCAGGGCAGTTGCCAGGGCCCGATAAGGACATCCTCGTCCCGTCCCTGAATGAAAGAGAGAGGGGAAGCCACACAGAATGATGAGAGGGGCGAGAAAACATGAGACATGTGCCTTCAGTTCCGTGGCCGAGCGTCGTTAGTGTGAGGTGAGTTTCGCCGTTTCGAGATCGGTCGCGTGGGGTTTCATCAGATGAGCCGGGCAGCGAGGGAGAGGCGAAAACTGAAATTCGCCGTATGCCCAGTCATCTACATTTGTAGAAAGGGGGCAAAAGTCGGGGTCGAGAGACAGAACTTGTTTTGATAATTTTTGCCAAGTCCCCCAGTGGAGAGGATTTTCGTTTCGTCGATGATTTACGACATGGGAGTGAACTTGGCAAATGCTTGTCCTCAGGCGGCTCTGCGTGGTTGTGTTAGTAAATTGCTGTCCGCCTGCCCGCATACAGCCGTCGAGGTACTTTAGCTTGTTCTCTCGGCTTCTTGTTCCGAACGGCATGCCACTCAGTCGACTAACATTACGGTGCTGGGCCCCTTGCTTTCTCTCGCCCCTGCTCGTCTCCCCCTGCCCCTGGGTGCTTTTCTGCGACTGCCAACAGGATAGAAGCATGGCTGTCTCGGTCTCTGATTGTATCCACGTTTAGTTGAGCGTAAGACTTGACGCTTCTAGGCCGGTTGGTCGTCTATGAATAATCCCATTCATGTCCCGACGTTACCAACAGTCCAGATTGTGCTTGTCTGCAGCGGATTATCAGTCGCATCATGAATGTTTTCTCTCTTCATCTTTGCATCCTTTGCTCGTGACATAGAGTATGTTAGATCATTGATGGGAGCTACTACTCACACGGAATTTTAGACGGTAAATCGGAATGCTGAAAGTTTCAATCCCAAACACCAAAGTACGTGCGTGAGGTTCAAAGGGGGGAACATGCCACCAAGCGATACGGACGTGAACACTCACCTTTCCCGCACGACATAGATGACAGCCATCTTCTCGTATGTGACATACGACCACAGTCATTCCTATGTTTGATAATTGTTGGTGTGAAGTGCTACGGTGTTGACTCGATTGTTCTTGTCCGCATCTGACTCTTATCTGCTCAGAGGGCCGTTGGGCGGCTTCCCCTCAACTGACAAGCCTCCATCAGCTCTAGCCACACGGACAAATTCTCCGAATTAGTGTTTATTTTCTGAATTACTACGATGCTCCTTGTTGAGATGATCAGAGTTTTGATTCAGCTCATCATTTGTCTGTACCCCACGAGGGCAAAATGACGGCCCATCCTAGTCCGCCTCGCTATCTGCAACCCTGCCAACCCTCCCCATCTTCTTCACCACCATCTCTTCCCAACTCGCTACATTAGGCTCCTACCTCTTGGAACTCTCTTCAGCCTATGTCTCGTGCAAGGCTTGAAAAGCCTCCCTTGTCATCATCGCCTTGGCGCTGCAGCACATCGCTCTTGGCCGCGACATCTGGTGTGCTTCGAACGCATCCATCACGCCTCTCCGAGCGCTATCGTGCCTGATCCATCAAGCATCCCTCATCCTTACACTTGGAGTTCCGTCAGACCATCCTTTCTGACCCAGCAAAACAATCAATTTAATCCAACTTCTCCGGCAACTACCACTTGGGGACACTCCATCGAGGACACTCAATATAAGGCCACTTCTCGTCCTGTTCGTCCACCTTCGTTCTCGGGCCGGTGAACTCCCTCCGATATCAGTCGCGTTGTAACTCCCCTTCTTTTTTCATCTCACCTAATCGAATTTCTCTTTTCTCGCCAGCGAATGGACGGACGCCTTTGGAAGGCCCGCCACTCAACCACTCTCTTTGGGACATCAGTCTAATTCTTACAACACCCATCTCATTTCATATCACCATCCCTTCGTGAGTGCTGGTTACTTTTCAGTCGTGAATTTTGTCTTCAGTACCAGGGCTTGATCGAAAATAGCATCAACATCATGCGGTGTTCTTTCGTTATCTTCTTTGTTTTCTCTTACCTGCCCTCTTTCGGCGCCACCTTTCCAGCTGCTAGCCCGGCCCAGGGCGATATTTTGGGAAAGATCCCGCCCTACGTCGGCCGCAACCCCAGGCAGCTTCAGTCTCGGGCCCCTCAGACCGGCAACGAAGCAGCTGCGGACCAGAACAGCGCTGGAAACGCCAGCAATGGTCGCAATGGTGTCAGCGATACTCAAATCAAAAATGCCGTCATGTCGTGGATGGCGGATACCGGGAAGGTGACCAGATTCCTCAACACCGCCACGTCCTTCACCGGCTCCGAGTTCACCAAGCAAGCCACGATTGCCCTCAATGCCGAGATAGACGAACTCAATCACAAAATGGTCCTCGACACGGCACTCAACGGCATGGAGCAGGTCACCCAAGCCAACCAAGTACTCGCTGTGCAAGGCACTTTTCAACAGGTCGTTGATACCCTTCAGTCAATGGTTACCAATGGCCCCGACACCGCGCAGAAAGATGTCGACTCCATCAACGCGAACCGCTGCGTTAATGTTCTCCCAAACATTGACATGTACTTCGCGGCGGCTGGCGCACCGCAGATTCAAGCCATCCGTCCAACGGGTTGCCTTGAGATCGAGGGTTCAAACGTCACTCCCGCTGTGCCCCCAAAGAACAATGGCGGCGGCGGCGGCGGAGCTGCGCCTCCCAAGCCCGCGGTTACCCCTGCGCCGAAGCCAAACAATGGCAACGGAAACAGGAATGGCAATGGTAATAAGAACGGCAATGGGAATGGTCAGGTTCAAAACGGCAGTGGCCAGAATCAAAACCAGAACCAGAACCAGAACCAGAACCAGAACCAGAACCAGAACCAGGGCCAGAATCAAAACCAGGGCAATGGTCAGAACAATGAGAACACCAACCAGAGCCAGAATCAGGTCACCGACAACGGTCAGAACATTGGCAAGGGCATTGGCGGCAAACTCGACCACCCAGGCGGCGGCAACACCGGACAGAATAAGGGCAACAAATTGCAGCCGGCGACACTCAGCCCCTCGAACACCAACCTCAATAACAATAACAATAACCAAGGCCAGAAACAACCTCAGCAGCAGCAATCCCAGAGTCAACGAGGCTCTGTTTTGCAGCCTGCACAGCTGCAACCTGCACAGTTGGGATCTCCGAGGCCCGTGAACAACTAGAGGCGATAACACGAGAATGGGGGTGTCTTCCACATCGGGGAGTGGTCACTCACGGGAAGGCCTTTCAGGTTCAGTGCCATCTTACTCCCTCCGTGGGGTCGGCCGACTTGGACACCCGAAGCATGGGTCTCGCCGCTTGCGACCAAGTCTGATGTGTCAGCACAAAGGTTGGATATCACATATGGAAATTATGCCCTGTAAGGCGATTGTCGGCGAAAGTGGCACGCTGTATGTGCGAGTTGGAGGCTTCGACTCAGTGGCATGTCAATACGGGTGTGAAGCAGCGCAGGGGCTCCTCCATCACAGAGTGGTTGATAGGGTGGTTCTGGGTCTCAGCTTGTGAGGCATTACCTTGCAAAATGTTGATTGGTGAAAACACATTATTTCCTGTACAATATCATACTATTCTTATTACAAATCATTAATCAGAATAAGGAACTTCGTCATTCGCTACTTCGCGGTTCCCTGGGCCATGTTTGAGCGAGTCAACAGACTTCCTGACAGTTAGGGAGCTTGATGGTCCAGGTCTTCTCAAACGAGGGACCAGTAAAAAGGTTTTTGCACTATCCCTAGAATGAATTAGAATATCGTGAAACAAAACATCAAATCTTCTACACCTCAGGAACCAGGGGTCCTGCATGTCGCGCAACTGAGCCTCTTTGATCGCTCGGCCGAAGCCGTAGTCTGATTCGCAGATCATCTCCACATCGCCCTGGAGGGGTTGCGATTGGCTTTGCCGTCCAGACCAGGGCGCCTTCTGTGGTTTCGGGACGAGGAAAGGGGGAACCATGTTCATTCTAGCGCAGACGGCAGCGCCTTGAAGAGCTGATGCTCCATGTTGAGCAAACATTCCATCATCTTCGGCTAAAACGATGAGTTGTTTAGATTTATGGGCTGGACCTGGTTCCTGACTTGACTGGCCTTCGTTCGACCTTTTTCCGTACTCATATGACGATATCGCGAATTTGGCAAAAAGGCAGAGCTCTCGCTTGAATTCACCTTCACGGCGTCAAGCTCGCGTTGTGTGTGAATGGGCCCTCGTCCTGGACTTTTCAGCCTCTTCATGTCGATGATTCCTTGCCACTCACTCCTCCATGACAACATGTGAGGAACTACCCAGCCGTTCCATCCGTCTGCCCCCCCTGTAAACATCCGTTTTGTTCCTGGCCATCGAGGCCTGATCTTCCTTCCTTCCGTCTCATAAGGTCATACAAGCGATTGGATAAAGCCAGCAAAGCTCGAAAGCAGGGTGTGGTTTTGACATTGACCGGAAACAATCTCAATCTGGCAATATATTACTCTCCCCTTCGTAGGAACCGGTGAGGTGACACCACTTTCTTTTGGAACTCCTTCATCAGACGACGAAACCACCTCTTTGTTAGAACATTCTCTGGAAATACTCAGATAGGAAATGTGCAGTTTCGTAAGCCGTGATGTAACGCGCCAAGGCGTATGTATAGCCGGGATACCATGATCTTAGAAACGCACGAGTGACTGCAGTCATTCCTTTCTGGTGACCTGTGAGCGCCCGGGGGTTGATAATCTAGGCCCAAATAGTCTCAGTGACATCAACGGCGAGCCGAGTTTACTCACCACAATGTTTGTTGTGCACCAGTTGAGGGTATCTCTAGAGAACCTCAAATCCCCATATTTTATCAGTTCACTCTAGCCATGTCTCCAAGTCGTCGTTTCATCGACATACAATGTGCCGTGTAAAGGATCGTAGTTGCACCTTAGGAAGCTTGAAACAGATAAAACAAGCATCTGAGGTCGGATCACGGAACACTGTCTGTTTAATAACCCTTCCGCCGGTGGTGGTGTGTGAAAACGACTAGGTATTGTAATTGAATGGCCTATCAGACCTCTAGGGACTGTAGTTATCTGAAACTAAGCTCAACCCTAACATCGAAATTTTCGGCTTCCATTCAGCAGCCGGTGGCTGAGGATGTAAACTAACTAGTTGTTTAGAAACGATCATCACGAGAAGTCTTGTAAAGTGAGCAGGGAAGTTGGTTTAATCACGAGAATGAATGTTGATTTCTTGGATACCCTAAGAATGAAGAAGAGTTTGACAAAAATTCTTTCAAAAAGACTTAATACTGGCTCACCGAAGACCTAAACAGCCCTAAAGCATGGCTCTTTCACATTCCAGTGCCACGTCTGAAGCTTTGAAATATGTCTTAAAATATATACAGCAGCAGCATTGTGAGGAGGCCGCTTAAGTTTTAATTCCAAAATGAGATGTTCCAAATATGCGGCATACTGATAGCCTTGGAACCAATATCTTGGAGAAAATCGTGGGTACGTGTAAGAAGCCGTTAGGCTTCTTATGTGTGGAGAATATACCACTGCCTTTGGTACGTGTTCTCGTGTTGAGGACAGGTCGAACCTTATTATGGCACGTAGGTCTTGATAAACGGGAACATTTAGTTTCGTCCCAGGATACGGGGAATGGAAGGTGTAGGAGAAGGCCTGATAACTTGGGTTTAGAAAGAGTGGCGTGATTCAGGTCAGGGAGAGTGGATCGCGGAAATTGAGTGACGCATGAATTATCTGGATGTTCGTGGAGACGATTACGCTCTTTCAAGACACAGAGACATGCTGTTGAATCGTCAAGCCTACTTTAAAGCGACATATACTTCTGTGTGTTGCGGTTAAGAAGTTTAGAGTGGCATTTTACTGTCTCTTTGATGAAGAAAGCATGCTACCTGCGCTGGTCTAAAGGTCGATCTTCTTTGCATGCATCATAGTACGTGCATCACACCAATTGGGACATTGTCGTAAACTCTAGTGTGAAATAATAGTTTTTTTCTCTGTTTTTTTTTTTAAAAAAAGAAGAACGATGTAAGATAATTCCGTAGTCCTTACTTAAGGGTACTAGGGACATTAAGAACTAGTTTACAACCGTTCAGGGAAAATATACAATCCAAGAAGTACATTCAGTATCGGACTTTGATATGTTTTCGATCTTGCTTTTCTACCGGCGTGTCTTCTTTCGCTAGTGCCCAAGGAAAGAAAGTTGCTCAACATGGCCAAAAAAGTTGACCTCCTCACCATCCCAGACACCGGTTCCCTGCCCATATGCTTCCGAGATGTTGTATCCAGGAAGGGATCCAAAGGGTGTCGCTTCCGATAGTAGGGCCGCCTGTTTGATTTGGAAGCTAGCGTTTCGCGTTGATAGATTCAAATCAAAGCTTCGGAAGTAGGTCAAGCCGGTAATTTCACTGACATAGGGGTCCGATCCTCGAGTGGTGTTGTCCACAGCCACTACCTCGTGAAGACCGTTGGTATGCCACACAGTAGCCCACGCCGGCATTCCCGGCCTCAAGGTACCCTCGCTGGTAGGAGAGAGAGACCAGCAGTGTACCATAAGGCCGTTGGACAGATAGAGCCAGAACCCCAAGTGTCCACCGGGGATGCCAAATATACCGGTCTGACGCTCGAGGAAGGCAAAAGATTCATTGTAGTTGATTTGCTTCGGCTCTCCTTCCACCCAAACTGTACCATCAACACGTACCATCAACACGTAATGTGGGGTTTCCCTATGCAATTGTTATGTTAGCTTGAGATTGATCTATCATGTAGAGCTAACCCCAGAACGAAGGCTCAACTCACCCAGTACCAAGAGTAGCCCGGAATGAGACGGCGGTAATCATCGCCACCGTCCTGATTCGGTGCGATGGTGACACCCCCAGCGCCTCCAACGTATAGATTCTTTCCTGTCGGTGAAAAATGGACATCAACTTTTACGCCGGCAAAGTCACAGTTGTAGTACATGTCGGTGTAATTATCCCCCCCGACAGGGCTGGTGAAGTTCTGGATCGAGGAAATGAGGCTGACGGCATCAGAGCGACCTTGTCCAGGTATAAACGCAGTTCCAGCAGCTGCTGGCGCTGTGAGATTTTGGAGATCGTTTAACACAAATATCCCCGTTGTAAAATTGAGACGGAAGTTGGGCGCCAACGTGACGTGGTATTTGGAGCCATCAGTGGCGGTAAGCCAGAGCAAGAAAAAATAGCTAGGTATAAGACTTTAGCTAAGAAGTTCTATTGCCATACGAATGGGTAATAAACCTGTTTAGGTTCGTGGTCCCCGGGTCTTGCCATGCCATGGTTCGACGAACATCGTAGCGTCCCACGAGAGTCTAGCAAAAAGTTAGGGTACTTTGCTCTGTGTTCATTTGAAGACGACGTATCTCACTCTGTCGTTCTCTCGAGTACTAGGTGGAAAGTCGGGTGGTGCGAAGCTGGGGATCTGGAGACTGGCGACACCTGCGGTCAATGCGAAGAGGGTAGTGAGAAACAGCATTTTAACGCCCCTTTGTGTTTCGTAGTATGAATATAAATGAAAGCTGTAGCCTGCTGGGTGACCGCGTGCAAGACATCGGATGAGTTCTGAGAGCGGCCTTCTTTTATAATAAGGACCGGCTCAGCATATGCTGGAAGCGGACGGTAGAATCCTAACAAGTTTGTATGGAATATTATTAACTTTTAAGTGGGTTACGACACAAATATTTAGTTTTCGTCAGGAAGTTGGGTAATGCTTGAGTCAAAGCCTTACAATGGTAGCATTCAGTCAACTTTTCGTGTTCCACGTATTGATACCGCTCGGTTGAATACGTGTATATCCGGCCCCAACGGGATACCAAATACACGTAGTTGGAGTCACAGGGTAGGGTTATTCAGTAGGTGAGTGGGGGCTTTGGTATACAACGTAGACAAGGGTCTCCACAAAGCAGCGATTCAACAGGACACACTCGTTTATATAGATCCTGGCGTAATTTGTTTATGAGCCTTCGATTCAGTAGGTTGGATCTGAGTGTTAAGTTGTGGATTTTTACTCTTTTCTAATGAGGGGAGAATACTTCCCGGATCAAACGCGCACAAAACAAGCAAGACCGAAGGGATGTAACTGTGCAACAGCATCTTCGAGCTTCATCTCCAATTTCCGCTGCGCGCTGTGACTACCAAGTAACCGCTTTTGTTCTCATTTGCCAGTCGGAAAGACATTGCCTTGAAAGGAATTCGCGTAAAGTTAGCCTTAGCATCCTACGTTCCTCCCGAAATCTTTTAAGTGGGAATTCCGATCAGACATTTTGTGTATGCTAAGCTCAGAAGAAGTCAAGGTTGAACTCCTGGATGGTAATTGCAACATGGATGTACGGCATGACGGCTTTGAAATCCAAGACCAAGAATGCTTAGGATTGGCTCGTCCAGTTGTCAGCTCGAACGTTGATAATCTTCGTGGAAATAACCATATTTTGAATTATTAGCCAAGAAACCAGAATATAATTCAAGTAAGAAATATTTTATTTTTCATAAATTTTTTACCATTGACCGTAACCTTTCAACTATTTCGAACTTCGAACGAGGCTTGATTGTGATACTATGACTTCAATCTTTATGCCGCTTTGTCTTAGGTGTAATACCTCTAGTGCCCCTTACTGTGTACCTTGTGTATAAACAACGTCCATAGGCCTCGGCTTCAAGTAAAAGTCGTTGCAAGATGAGAATATGCGTGGTCTTAACAGAGATGAGAGGCGGATGCCGACAAGTCCGACTCTACCGCCATTCGGCAGCTGCACAAACTGTTCAATAAACAATCCGGGTATAGGCACCTATCTTCCATTAACATCTGCATCCTTCCTGGACGGCTGCTACAAGAACGCTGTATCCATATGTCGCCTTCAATCCGCATAAGAAACTTCGGCACCATGTTATCAGTTGACCAAGCTGCTGATAGAACGCTGATAACGTTACGCAAATAGGACGGTGCAAGATGCACAGTGTTCCAGATACCTAACGCCGACCATATATCGAACCCCGAATATCGGAGCCGACGAGACGTTGACGTTGGCCACCGACCATCACAATCCTTGCTTATCTGCAACACATTTCCCCCGCACTTGCTTTCGGCGTGATGATGCCGATCCAACGACGTTTGAAAGCCCCACCGGTTATCAAAACTGCTGACTATGCAACGCCTGGCACGATACAGCTGGTTCAGTGGTAATCTCGGCATTTTTTTTTGGAATGCATCGTCCGCATCCCCACTCGTCCCCCCGAGTCTTCCAACCTCTCGATGGTAACATAGAAAGTGGACATTGGATTTGGAGAAGATGTTACCGTTCCATTTGGGGTCGAGGTCGACGAGGAGATGCTGGATGAAATGAGGGGTATGGCAGTCCACGGAAGGGATTGAGCAGCAGTGGTTCCCGATCGTCGAATTGAGGGGTATCGTTAGGAGCAGAAGGTTTATCTCACCTCAAATAAAGCTCGATGATTCCAATTGGCATTGGTTGTCGGCCAAGGCGATCCGAGAACAGTCGATCATTGACAAAATGAAGCGAGCCGGTATGCTCTCGTTGCTTGCCTTGGGTTCCTCTGCTCTAGGAACGGTAACCAATTCAACAGCACATGGGGTGAGCTCACAGCCATCGCAACAGAGTATCATTGAGATTAGCTAACACCGCGCAGAACCACCTGGCTCTCGATCTGAAGCCACTTTTCAATAACAAGGGCTTTGGCACGCGCCCGGGAGAAGCATCTTTTGATACCTTGAACCAGTCATTCCCCAAGCCCTTAGTAGGGCCCGACTTCGTCTCGACCGATACGGGCATTCGGTACAGCTTTCCGGGCTATACAGGGCCCAAAGATCCCGACAACCTCATCTGCACTGGTCAAACGGTGTCTGTTCCCCATGACACGTACTTTTCGGCGTCATTCCTCGTCGCAGGAGATGTCGAGGGCGCGACCGTCAGCGGGAACGTCTCGTTCACGTACACAGATAACACTACATCAGTGTACGAGCTGCGCACGCTCAACTGGTTCAGCTTCCTGACCATCAACCGTGGAGAGATCATTTTCCCAAGCCGCTTCACGTCTAACGGCTCCGACTTCAACACATCACACATTTTCGAGCGGACGACCGCGTTGTCGCCCGGCAAGAAGCTCAGTTCGATCACGCTACCCGAAAAGAACAACGCCACCGAGGGCCGACTTCACGTCTTTGCAATCTCGCTGTGGCAACAGGATGCGGACATCGCCGTTCAGTCGGTGCGCCCCACCCAGAAGTGGATTGGAAACGGGACGCAGGTTGTCGAAATCACGGTCAACAACGCAGGCTCAAAATGTGTAGCCGGAGCCGGCCTCGACGTGACTATCTCGGGTGACGGTTTCCGTACCGTCAGCCCTGGGAAATTGAAGCGGCTGTGCCCTGGTGATCAAAAGGTTGTGGTTGTAGGCGTTGAAGGTGTTTCAAATGGACCAGTAAAAGCTGCCATCGCTGTCGGGGATGATGGCGGTCGACGAACGACCACAGTTGAGGAGGTCGAGATCGGCCTAGCGGATTGGACTGCCGACACGGAGAGCTTATCCAAGCATGAAAGTCCAGAATGGTTCGACGACGCCAAATTTGGCATCTTCATCCACTGGGGTCCATATTCCGTCACTGGCTGGGGAAACTCAACGCCGTACGAAAGCTACGCGGAGTGGTTCTGGTGGTACTCAACGCACCACCCTGCAGGTGACCGTTCCAACTTCTACGGCTACCGGATCGATACCTACGGCCCTGACTGGGCGTACGACGACACGTTTCCCGACTTCAACGCCTCACGCTTCGACGCCAAGGAGTGGGTTGACCTATTTGCTGATGCTGGGGCCAAGTACTTCGTCATCACGACCAAGCATCACGACGGCTTCGCCCTCTTCGACGCTGGCGAGACGTCGAATCGTTCGGCGATCCACTACGGCCCCAAGCGGGATTTGCTGAAGGAGCTTTTTGATGCTGCGGAAACGTATCAACCTTCCCTCAAAAAGGGCACATACTTTTCATTACCGGAATGGTTCAATCCGGACTTTGGCCCATACGGCTTTGTTCAGTTCCCGACGCCGTCAGCCGTCTCTTGGCCCGGTGTTCTCGCGCCGAACCCTTATACGGGCGAACAGGAACCGTACACTGGTCACGTCCCGGTCAGTGACTTCATCGCCGATCTCATGGTCCCGCAGATGAAGACTCTGGCGTACGACTACGGCACCGATATCATGTGGTGTGATTGCGGCGCGGCCAACGGAACGGCGGGTTTTGCAGCAGAGTGGTGGAACAAGGCTCGCACCCAAGGCCGCCAGGTCGCCATCAACTCTCGCTGCGGCATCCCTGAGGCGGCGGACTTCGATACCCCAGAGTATCAGACCTTTGCTTCGGCGCAGCGCCGCAAGTGGGAGAGCAACCGTGGCATGGATCCGTATAGCTACGGTTACAACCGCGCAACCAAAGCTGAGGAGTACATGAATGCTAGCACCATCGTGTATTCCCTCGTCGACATGGTGTCAAAGAACGGCAACTTTCTACTCGATATTGGGCCGAAGGCGGACGGGACGATTGTGCAGGCCGAAATGGACAACCTGCGGGAGGCGGGTAAGTGGATCAACAGCCACGGGGAAGCCATTTTCAACACGACGTACTGGTTTGTACAGAGTGAAATCGTTGGCGGCCCCGACGTGAGGTTCACGCAGACGGAAGAGGCTTTCTACGTAATATTCTTAGAGAAGCCTATGATTGTCGACGGATGGCTTGGTATCAAGGCGCCTGTCCCTATTGTCGAAGGAGACTTGGTCAGCCTGGTTGGCGTCAAGGGTGCCGAAAAGCTCGAATGGCATGTCACAGGCGCCGGTGAGAAGGAGTTGAAGATTTGCATTGATGAAGAGCTTGTCGCGAAGGACCAGTTCGGTTGGGTCTTCAAGATTCTTTACAAAGAGTAAGCCGGGAACTGAGGACTCAAGTGCCCCAAGTCGTACTCAAGTTATTTTACCTATACAAGATTTTCCTACCTAATTATTCGAAGCCTAGATGAACATGCTTACTTCCCTTACGTTCTTCTGTAGGTTTATCAGACAAAACAAATCCGGGATTGCCCAAAAGCAACAGTCACGAGAGCAAAATCGATGCGCCGAGGGGGAATCGAACCCCCGGCTCCCCGACGCTGCTTGATGGCAACGGAGAATTTTACCACTNNNNAACCATCGGCGC
>MPGH01000088.1:544585-637269 GCA_001937105.1 Colletotrichum chlorophyti
CATGTTCAGACTGTGCATTTGCGGACTTATATATGCTGAGGATTATGTCGCTGATTGACATTGGTCGCTGAAGGTGTAATGATGTTGAAGCCAGTTCATGATGACAGGAACTCAACCTTGCTGTTTTTATTTTGTGCTTTGAAGCGGCTGCGGCTGTATCATGCGGTATAGTAACTCGGGTCAGCCGGCAGGCAGAAAATGCTCGCTGTGTGTAGCAAGCCTGGTCATGTTTAGCAGAGTACTGAAATAGTCATGTTAGATTTCCTTGCGACAGCTTAAATGGTACATAATCAGAACCGGTCTTCAGCATGTATTCCCCGTATATAGCCTCTGAAGGACGTATCTACCTCTGTTAGTTCTATCAATTATGTTGTCCCTTTTTTTTTCTTTTTTTTTTGCGGCAATTTGACCGACTCTTACATCGAAAACCCCGAACTTGAAATCCACTGTTCAAGGCAGTCCTACGGCGGCGAGGACCCTGCTGGCGGAAGATGGGGACTGATGCTGTAGACCAATGGTGAACGCTGAACTGGGTCGGCCGAATCTTCAGTGGATTTTTCAATCGACCAGTCCTCCACAAAAGGTGTTACTGCGAGCTAGTATAAGGAAAATTTGAGAATGTTGAGTGAAAGATCTAGAACGTTCTTGATCTGGTGCCATATCAATGGCGATCTACTAGCCAGCTAGCGATCATGAGAGTCAAGGCTCTCTCTATTGTCATAGGTCTCTGCATTGCGGATCGCTCGCATCGGGTCGCAACTTAGCTTCGTTTGACACCCTTTCCCACCGGGATAGCCGACAAATACAGTAATAAGAACATGAGCGGTCTTTTTTTCTGGCAGCGTGAAGCTGATAACTATTTCTCCTGTTTACCTTTGATTTCCGTAGCCTCTCATCTACTATGTTCATTTTGTAAGTAGTACTGTCGGAGAGGCCGAATATATGAGCTAGCAACCGTGGCAAGTATATCCCAGCAAAGTTCATGTCCAGGAACAAATTTCTGATTACGATCGTCACAATACCGTAACGATATCCCTATGCGTACATGCAACGCTTCACTGAGAGTACAAACTGACTCGCCTTACTGCGGGAAATTGTACTCAACGTTGAACCTGAAGACGTTGCTCGAGAGAACTTAGTATATATGGAAGTTTATTAGCTAACTAACATCGATCCCCTTCTCTACCCACGCAGCGTATCTCCTCTATCCAGCCTACAGCCGATAATTTCTTAACTCATATCCCCCTTAATTCCGACACACATTATCCGACTCTTGAACCGAATTCTATCCAAAATGCAACTCCCCTCGTTTGCCGCCACCAGCACTCTGGTGCTCCTTGCTCTCTCCAACACCGCCCTTGCCTGCGATGGCTACCTGTTCTGCCACTGCTACGACAGCTACGGCGTCCCCAACAACACCGCAACGGAGACAGTCTGCAAGCGCTACAACGCTGGACTGACGACCATGATCGACGTCAATCCCTGGTCTGACGGGGCCAGGGAGTGTCAGTATATTGGGAAAGAAGGCGAAAGACGCGGCAAGTTCTGGCACCCATTCGGCCTCGGCAACTGCGACTGGCGCGTGATGTGCGGCGAGGCTGGCGCTACCGGCCCAGACTCGAGCTGCAGAGACCACCCGCCCCAAGGCCCCAAGAGCTACGGTGCTGGCCCTATCATTGTCGGTCACAACTAGACCGGCTGGAAGTTGTCTGAGTCCGGCGTTAGAGAAGAAATGAAGAGGCAAATAAAAGTTATCAGTGGGCTATACTTGTATTGGATTTGGATTGGGTTTCGAGCGTGTAGAATGAGAAAAATCGATTAAGTTTCTATTTTGACAACTACTTGATACGTCTTATTCAGGCACAAATGCTGACCTCTAATTTTCAATATCCCAAGTACCTTAGCAATCACACATGCTAGCCACCCTCAAGAGGCTTGAGGTCGATACAACGGATGTGGTTGTTGCTTGAAGCATCATGAAGAAAACATCTTTATTCGAAACCAGTTTATTATTCCAGCCAACTGAAACCTAAATCAAAGGTACACGCGCACAATAAAGGCGTCCGCCCCAGGGTATCTCTCATCTTCTGTGCTGCCTGTCAAAAACAACGATTTCTCCTGCGCCAGCCTTTGCGGTTTCCGCACTCGTCCGACTTATTTCGTCAAACCTTTGCAGAACTTGTTGAACGCTGACCTGGCCGTTCCGGGCCAGATACTCGCCCTCGGCCCGTCGTGCATCCGCAATGCTGTGTCGCGTCTTGGATTTGACAGCCGTCCGAATGCTTTGGTAAATGCCTTGGCCGGGATATGCAACGATGCCTACGGCAGCTGTGTCATGATTGTTAACCGATGAACGGTCGGAGTGAGAAAAAAACCACGAGAATGGGACGTACCGGAAACCGTTTTTGACGTCAACCCAACTAGACCTTTGCCAACGCCGAGCGCCGCACCAGCCGCACCTCCCTCGCGTCCGCCCTTGATGGGCTGCATCCAGAGATCAGAAACCCCACTTCCCAGACCAGTGACGAAGTTCTTGCCGCCCTCCAAGGTACCGGACTTCCAGTCGGTGATGGGAGGTCGCTCCCTGACTTCGTCGCCGTAGAGCTTTGGCACTGCACGGAAACCGTCCGTGAGCGCCAGCGGTACGTCGAGGTAGAACCTGCCATACGACTTGAAGAAACCGCCAACACCAGAAGCCGAGGCCTTGAACATCTCTGCCGCCGTGTTACCTTGGCCTTTGCGGTCTCTGCCGTCTCCGCCTGCGCTGCGAGGTCGCTCGATTGACTCGTCCCGTGGGGGGGCGAGGCCCGGTGAACGAGGAGGCGTATCGATGCTGCTGGCCGTGCTCATGGCGTCTTCCATTTCGGCGGACTTTTGTTGTTTCGATCGCTTGTGATAGACGGTGGCCGGCTTGACAACGATATCAGTGGCACCTTTGACCATGCCGGCTCCCACGCCCAGCAACGTCGAAGCCGTGCCGGTGACTGGGTCCCAACGACGGTTCTCGATGACAAACGTCCTCGATTCGTGTCTGCAAAAGTCCTGTTGTCAGGAAACGTTCTCCAGGCTCTCACGGCTGGAACAGGTCGTCTAGGACTCACAATGACATGTGCTTCTGGCCAATCTTGAGGTGGTCTTGGAGGATCGCCGCCGCCTGCTTGGAGAGCTTCATGCGCTTCTTGCCACGCTTGAAGTCCCACGCTGCGGGCTGGTCGGGCAGGACATCGCACTGAAGCGAATCAAGCGGAAGATTGGCGTGGAAAGACTTCGCAGCCGTTGCCACGCCGTTCTCAGCCCTCATCTTGGCCGCAAGCTCGCTTGCTGCGGCCGAGGCTTCCGGTGTCAGGCAGAAGCGGATGGCATCGGCCAGGTTCTCTGCGTTCAGTTGCCTATGAGGGATTGGTTTGGGTCCAGCACCGGCAATGGCGACCATGTCACCCCAGAAAGGTTGGCTAGAGTGTTGTCAGTCTAAGTGCATCGCGCTCAGTGATCGTCTCGTTGAAGACCTACTCTCCAAAGAACGGCACGACGGTCGTCGGTCTGCCGTTCAGCAGCCCGCATGCCGTCGTTCCAGCGCCGCCGTGGTGAATGACTGCTGCGACGTTGGCAAACAGCCACTCATGCGGACAGTCTCCGAGAAACAGCACGTCCTCAGACTCGATACCTCCGAGGTTACTCCAACCCTTCGATATAATGGCGCGGACACCTGTCGTGCGCACAGCTTCAAGAAGGATCTTGGTCATGGAGTCCGGATCGTCGATGACAATGGACCCGAAGCCGATATAGATGGGGATCGGCCCCTTCCTCAGAAAGTTGTCCAGCTCGGCAGGGGGTTTATAGCTCGGAGGTTCACGAAAGAAAAAGCCGCACACGTCTAGGTCAACAAGACTAATTAGCACCTAGCTCCAAGTGGTTTGCGTGATTATCCGATGCGTCTTACCGATGTAGGAAGGCCAGTCCATGGGTTTCGGTACCAGTGCTGGAGACCAGCAGTATGTGAAGGGGATCTTTTGCGACTCTGCTAGTACGGGGCCTTCGGAGAACGGCACCTCCTCAAGATCGATCGTTTTGCGCCATTCGTTGATGACGTCTCCCAGACTTTCGATAGATAAATATCAGCACAAGATGCCACTCGAGACGGAAGAGGAATGTCGTCGTACCCTTGCCAAGTCAACCACTCCACGATGCTGTACGAAACATAGTTGGCCGTCATCTGATCCACTACACCCTTCTCGCCGAACTTGAGGTTCGCCAGGGGGTGGGGGAACTCTCTTGTGCTGCTCCAGGGCATGGTAAACATAAGGTGAAGGGGCACGCCAAGGGCTTGGGCGCAGTGGACGTGTGCAAAACTGGGGGGGTTGGCGATGATGGCATCGGCCACGAAAGGCTGTTCGGTCAGCGTGTCGGGCTCGATACAGGACCTCCAACACCCTTGGAGCATCTCTTTGACCATCTTTCTCTTCTTCTGGATATCGCCTCCCTTCAAGCTCTTCAGGCTGGGGATGAGACCGGGATTCTTGACCATGTACGCCATCAACTCGGAGGGGTCACCGCCGATGGGGTAGAACTCGAGCTTTGATTTCCGTACAAAGTCTTCAAATACGTTGTGTGTTGCCAGACGGACCCGGTGGCCGTAGGCCTGCAGCTCGTTACCCAGGGCGATGAAGGGCTGGACGTCGCCGCGACTTCCGACGACCTGAATGACGATGTTGAGCTTGACGGGGAATGTTTTACGCTCCGCGAAGCGGGCCGCCGCCTCGAAGTACTCTGGAGGAGGTCCCTGCGCGGCCGCCTCAGCCAACTGGGCGGGGTTCTTGATGTCGGGGATGAAGCGGGCGAGTGTTGTAGCGAGACGAGAGTCGAGGTTCACGTCAACTCTGCCATCGCCTGCGCACGTGTGTTGTTAGGAGAGAACTGGAGCGGCCGAGCAGGGGGGGTTCACATTGCATACCTCTGACGCTGTCACCATGTTGTCTCAGGCCCTCGTTGATCGCCGCCTCATATGGTGGCAGGTAATCTTGAGGGACTGTGTCTTCTTCAACCATCTGGTACGCGGAGCGCCTTGACATCTTTCCGCCGTCCATATCTTGTTTGGAGTTGCGCGAATTGCGCGAGTTGCTGAAGCTCTTGCTCTGCCGTCGGCTGCCTGCTACAAGTCTGGGTTTCTGCGTTGCGCTAGCGACAACGGACACGAGGAAGTTCAATTGCTGAGGGGCCAGCGGTGAGAAAAGGAACAATTGCCGTAATGCTCGCTGTACAAAGAAGACGACAAAGCCTTGCGTCGTTTTAAGAAGGGAGTAGTGAAAGTCAATTCCGATGGTTGAAGTCTCGAGGGAGAAGGGTTTGGGGACGGCGAGGTGGTGAAAAGGTGATTAGATATTTTAAACATCTTTCGTCTGCCGCGCTCTCTTACATCATTCGCGCAACAAAGCCCACCGAGAGAACCCCATCCCTGGTCACAATCAAACGGCAATCCGTACCTGACTCGGATCGGACTTGACCTGCTCAACCGGACCCAAGCACCTCAGCCCCGGTATTGCAAGCCGCGCATTCAGGTGGCGTGGACAGCCAGCGCGTCTAGCCGCGGGTTCGGATCCCATGCGCCGTTGCTCAGGGAGAATCGCACCAAACCGAACCTTTCATTGTCTCATTCGAGACAACTCAGGGGGATCAAATGGCCTGGATCGAGACGAGACGCGGGAATCACCCATGCAGGCCCAGGTCGTTCGTCTCCACCGGCAAGACGTGTGTCGATGCTTAATTCTCAGGTGGTGGGCCTTGTTCCCACCTGGGCCGAGAGCTGATTGGTTCGTGCCCGTAAATAGAAAGGATACGGGGCTCTCGCAGGTTGATGAATACGCGTATACGTTGAATCCCACACGGGCGCAAGCAAGGTCCACCGCAGAAGGGGCCCTAAACCTGGCATTTTCCCACCCCAGGCCCCACCCTTGTCGGGATGGTTCCACAAAAACTTCAGTGGCCTTCGCCGAGCTCGACACCCTTGCCGGCGCCTTATCCGGAAGTTTGACGCTAACCAACAGCGCCACTTTGGACGATTAGCGGCGAAATCCCAGTACAAAGTTGCCTCTAGCAAGAAGTTTCGGCATGAATACTCGGCGAATTTCAGAAAACGTGCCAATTGATTGGGGCTCCCCTTGAATGGCCTCTTAGCGCCCCGGACCTAGGATCCAATGGTGGCCAGTGAGATACGCGTATGGGTGAGTCGGGGCAAGGAGGCTCAGCCCTACAGCGGCTCCGCGTACAATCTAACCATCTGCAAAATGCCATCCGCAGGTTCTCCTCGAGCGACGCAAAACTCGCGGTTCTGCATTGCCTCTACGCGTATGGTCGATATGGTGAGGTTGGGTGAGGGGGTAGTTAAGGGGGCTGTAAGAAGATGAGAGACGTACTTATATCGTGACTGGGCCCATGGGCAGGTCAGATCACAGCTTCCAAGAAGCAAAAGTCATCATTCACGTTCTCTTTCATCCACTTTTCGCTCTTTTCAACTCTTGGCTTAAGCTTAATTCTCGCTTTATTCCGAGGTTTGGTGCCCGATTCAAGGTCGACGTCCCATAACCCGGCGTCCCCTGGCCCAAGGTCTACTCCCAAGAAGCTAGAGCGATAGAACCGGCAGCCAGCGTCACGATGGCGGAAAACAGCACGGCAACGGAAGGCGCATCCAGCGGGTTCCAGTTCTACCACTACGAACCGTCCATGGTGGCTGCGACTGTGTTCGTCATTGTTTTCGGAGTTTCTGGGTTCCTGCACATCTGGCAACTCTGTCGCCACAGGACGTGGTACTTTATCCCATTCGTGATCGGATGTGTTTGTGAGTCCAATTCACCGGCAGTAGTCATGCTATTTCAAACCCCTTGTGGCTGACCCCCCTACAGTTGAGGCGATGGGATACGTCGGCCGAGCCTTGTCGGCACAGGAAGCACCCGACTACACCAAGAACCCTTACATCATGCAGTCCATCCTCCTTCTTCTTGGACCGGCACTGTATGCCGCATCGATCTACATGGTCCTGGGCCGACTCATCAACCTACTCGATGCCGGAGAATATGCTTTGATTAGACCAAAGTGGCTGACCAAGGTTTTCGTTCTTGGCGATGTCTTGTCGTTTTTCGCCCAGAGCGGAGGTGAGAAACATCCCCCCCATCCCCCCCCTTGGTCCCCGTCCCGCAGTTGACTAGCGTATTCGACACGTTCTGACGTTTAACCCTCGTTAGGTGGCGGCATGCTTGCGACGGCCAAGGACAAGGACGCCGTCAAGAAGGGCGAGACCATCATCGTCGGCGGTTTGGGTATCCAGATCATCTTCTTCGGCTTCTTCATGGTCGTGACCCTCGTCTTCCATCTCCGACATTCCTCCCGACCGACGCCGAAATCATACACCATCCAGACCCCGTGGAAGCGCCTCTTGTGGGTTCTATACGCCTCAAGTCTGCTCATCATGGTCCGATCCGTCTTCCGAGTGGCCGAATACGTCGAAGGCAAGGATGGGGAACTGCAGTCGAAGGAGATGTACATCTACGTCTTTGACGCGCTTTTGATGGGCCTCACGTCTGCCTTGTTCAACTTGTTCCATCCAAGCAAGGTGATCAACAAGCGTGCGGCTGGCCTCAAGCAGGTGTCAAGCCAAGAAGTGCTCAGCGAGGGATACCTGATGGAGAGCGGCCAGTACCCCAGCCCCCATGCCCAGCATCAACAGCACCAGCAGCAGACCCACCACCTGCAACCACATTACCAAGGTCCTTACGAGCCATACCACGGAGCCGGGGCCCAGCGGGACTTTCGGAGGTAACGCGAACGAAAACAGAACAGAACTCCCGGCCGCCACAAGGCCTAGCGAGGACTGGAGAGACTGGGCTTACGAGCCTACAACATGAAACTATGGGAGATGCTCTTGGCGAGCCACGTTTTCCTTGGTCTATTTCTTTTGTTTTTGTTTCCTGTTGAAGATACCATGGACAGGTCCTATTGGGTGCATGCATTTGAACAAACAGTAACGACATGTATTAAATAAAATTGTTAAGCCCCAAAACGTTACATTTCATGTTGGCAAGCTTTTAACCTGGACCCTGGATTGGATGCAGACTTGATTGTCTTACGACACACTCCTTTAGTCACTCTTTGGTTCATATGGATGAGCCCATGCTCGCCCATGCAAGCCGTAAAGCTTTTCTACCCCAAATGCGCCACATGATCATCGTGACCGATAACACCGAAGTAGGATGCAAGGAAGCGAACTTCGAGCGTAACTCAAAGTGGCATGTTCGGACCCTGCTGCAAACCAGTCATTCTAGATAGGTAGGGCAGAGGGGCAAACGCTACTACATAACACAACATGCCGGTCTCAAGCCTCTCGCATATCTGCAAAAACACTAGCCTTCGTCGATAATCACCAGTCATCCACTATAAATTTAACTGGAAGGTTTCCCTTTCGCTGAGAGGCTCTGGTAGACTTCTCACACCTTCCTGATCAGGATCGTTTTGTTGGGGTCAGGTTGGGTCTGTAAACGCGAGTGAGTGCTTGCTCTCCCCCCTCAGGTAGGTGCGTTCAGGCCATCGGATGAGGTTCACTTACTACTGATCCGAAGTCCAGGTTTTTATATCTCTCGGTCACACCCTCGACGTTCTTGATGTCGTGGTTGGCCAGCAGCGTGGCCATTATCATCTTGATCTCGTTGACCGCAAAGAAGCGTCCGGGGCAAGCATGGCGCCCGTATCCGAACATCAAGTTCGTAGGGCCAACACTCACGAACTGCGCGTTGGCTACGACCTCCGCCTGTTTCGTGCCCGTCATTTGCTCTCCCTTCGCCTGCCTCAGTTTGTAGAACCTCAGCGGGTCGAACTTCTCCGGGTCTGGGAAGACCTCGTCGTCGGTGTTGATGCCGATCGAGGGCAGCTCGATGACGGACCCGGCCGGGATTACTTGACCATTGGAGAGGGTAAAAGTCTTTAGGACCTTTCGCATGAATGAAGCTGTGGAAAGAGGTTCAATGCCTGTTTATCCGATGGGGAGAGGTAACCTACTGGGCCCCAGGGCGTAGTATCTCATCGTCTCCTTGAGGAAGCTGTCTAGTTTCTTCATATTCTGCATCGCGCTGCTGGTGAATACCCCGTTGCTCTCGGCCAATGCAGTCTGGATATCTTCTCGCAGCATCGACACCAACTCTGGCATCGCCGCCAGGGTGTAGAGTCTTCCCAATGTAGTTAGTACGCTCACCCAGAAACGGTGTGGGACGAGAAACTGTGCGGGGCCACTTACGCGTTGGTTGTGGTGGCCGTCGTCGTGTGAATCGCGGCGAAACTGATGCTGAGTTGATATCGCGCAAGCTCCTCGTCGCCCTTCTTACCAAATTTGCTCTGCGCATCCATCATCCATTGCAACATGTCGTCGGGCTTCTGGTAGTCCGGGTTCATCGCAGCCTCCCTTCGGGCCTTGACAACCGGTCTCAGGAATCTGTCCGCCTCTTGAACGCGCCGCTGAAGCTTCTTCACCTCAGGTTTGCTCCCCGCTGTAAAGGGACGCATCCAAGGCCTGATGTCTGCGACGGCACGGATGGCCGTCATCAGGTCGACCGCATAGTTTATTGCTGCGTCGAGATATTCCTCGTTGCGGCAGAGCTCTGGGCCGATGAAGACGCGACCGGAAGCCATCGCGATGACGCGAAGAAGCTTGTCCGTGATATTGACCTCTGTCCACTCGTTCGACTGAGGTAGCTCGATGCGAAGAGCCTCGACTACTTCTTCGGAGAGTATGGGGTTCACCCGAACTATACCCTGGTAAGAGGCAATGTTTTGAACGTGAGAGGAGGGCTGCGAAGCGCACCAAGTGACGGAGTCAGACTCGTCTTGACAGTGTGTGGCAGCAGTTTGATGTCCGTCTCAACACTCGTGTACTTGGCAAACATGGCCTACATCGAAGATTAGAGATTGGTTGCCGCTGGGTAGGCATCACCTCACCTCCTCGATGGCCTTGTTGAAGCTAAGAACGTCGTCCGGAAGCCTCTTGAGCTCGTCCATGAATTTAGGGGCGACAACAATGTTGGGGGATTCTGGGATTCAGTTAGAACTCCAACCCGATGCGATTCCCTGATTCTGGCACGAAAGCTTACTCCTTGCGGTGGTGATTCGAAAGGCTCTCTCTTTGAACTGAGCGTGCACGAATCCTAGCAGTCAACGTTCGGGTTCCCACCTTGGCTGCCTGTAGTCCGTACCTTTCTATATCCATCCAAGTAGAGGTTGCGTGCCTCTCCGTTCATGAATTTCTTTCGCCGGCTTTCCGATCCTCCGTACTCTGTGCCGATCATCGGGATATCTGACCACGGATCGGCCTTCAACGCTGTTTGGAGCAGAATGGCTGCGACGCAGGCAAAAAGCGCGACGGCTGCCATAGGCAAACGGTTAGCGACCTCGATCAGCAGAGCGCTGTCCACCGCAGAACTTGCGGTGGCATTCGCGTGGTGAGGCATCGACATAGACAACCACATTTTGTGTGACGCATGCGCTTGTGGTGATGGTGTGATTGAAAAGACGAAGGAGCGCGAAAAGGGTTATGGGACCCAAAGGTGTATTATAGTTTCACATGGTCCTCAGCCGGACTTGGAGGTCCTCGATATCGTGTGGCAGCGAATCCCAGCACAGCCTGGGTACCCCTCTCGCCTGGGGGCCCCTCACAAATGACGGAGGCCGCAACTAATCGACGGGTGCCGCCATAGACGGATAATTGAACGACCACGAACAGAGCCAGCGGCCGGTTGGATACGAAACTCGCCCGCGGCATGCGAAACCAGGTGGAGCCGCCTGACTCCCCGGTGGGCGGGCGAGGTGGTGGGGGCTGCAAAAGGGATATGCATGTGGCTCAATCCTCCCGCGCCGATCAACGGGACGGGAAGTGACTTGCTCTAACCGATGTTGTATTAGTGCTACGCTGGGCGACGGTGGGCAAACAAGAAAAAAAACGCGGGGATGTGACGCCGCTTGGTCAAGGACGACGGACAGATCCAAAACCCCGAGCAGGGTCAATCAAGGGAGCTTCGCTTGGAAACCGAGCAATACGAAATGCAGCCGTCGCTTTCGCGTTCGCGAGTCTGATCGCCATGCAGATTATTTAAAGGCCTTTCAGGATGTTACTTCGCTAAAACTGCCAGGCGTAATGGCTAGATTTTTGGAACCAGGCCGGCGTTATCGTCTGCGCCAACGTCTATCCATTCATTGTGTCCTTGAGTACCTCAGGTGCGATGCGGCAATGGGAAGTAAGAGGCGACCGGCGTTCTTCTCCGCCCCTCCCAAACAAGCTCCTCGTTCTCTTATTCAAAAGCGGGACTTCACTGGTCTTCCGTATGGAACAATCGGGGTGACTTGTAGTGTTTCATCAGCTTCCATTCAGGGCATGTCATGCTGACTCTTGGGAAAAAGTCAAAGCGCCACATAACGGGACGAAATGTCAGGAAAGGACGATCGAGCAAGAACATCCCTATTCTGGACTAGAAAACTGCCGGAATAGATGACTTGGCCTCTACGGGCTTCCCTTTCTGGCTTCTAGACTGGCTAGTTATATCACTATTGGCGTAATGTTTGGACGCGAAAACCCCGTTCGAAAACCGTGAACGATGGGAAAGTTGGTGGCTTTTGCGTCAAACAGCGGCTCGGTAGTCTTGAGATCCTCGCTGTCGGCAGCCAGAGTCTTGCTTTGCTGTGAATGCCCCCCTGCTCCGTAAATATCTCTTTGTTAAATCCCCGCGAGTATACTTTTCGGAGCCGGGACGGACTCCTCTGCGCATCGTGACGTTAGTGCTTGGGTTACGAGTACGACTAGATTTGGGTGCCGTTTTTCTTGTGCATTAGACGCATCGTATAAACACGACAACTGCTGCTGTAAGATCTTCCCAGGTGTAGCCCGGGGAGCAGGGCGGAGCCCAACTCTGATTGCCGTACCTCTTGACGCAATGGAGTGGGTACTGAGTCAAGTCGGCTTTGTCGAACACAGGCATCTAAAGAACAGCAACATTTGGAGTTAGTGAGCTGGCCAATCGGGTGCCCTTACGCCGCGCTGAACTTACGTACGATGTCATCTGAGCCGCGCAAGTGGGTGGCAGTGAGGCCATGGTCGCCAACCACCCGAACCTAGGCGCTCACGTCTTGAGCCTGGAGGGGCCACAGTCCTGATCGTCCGGTTGATACGTCGTAAGCTGGCGTGGCTGGTAACGCGGAGCAGTCACTAGGCATTGGCTAAGCCGTTTTACCTTAGGACGCCAAAATCGGGAGGCAAAAACTACCAAGGCCAGTGGTGATGACGACGGCGACTGAAGAATTTCTTGAAGCAGATCTAGTGGGTTGCAGTCAACGGATCAATGAGGGGTTACTTTTCTGTTGTTCAACGTTACAGCCCTCTTCTGTTCTTCTTTTTTTTCTTTTCTCTCTCTCTCCTTTCTTTTTTTTTTCTTTTTTCAAATACTGATTAGTGAAGTTTGGGGCATGTATAAACTTTGTCTCATCCTAGCGGCATCCCGAGCAACGCATGCATCCCTTTCGAGCGTTACCATCAGCAATCAATTTCCTGCAGTGGTGGATGCTTTCAACCTCTGCTATGCGAAGCTAGACCGGAAAATCGTGAAGTCTCCTGCTGTTGCGGCACGTCATTCAAACTGAGGAAGTGAGGGAAGTGACATGTTCCTCTGGCCATGGAGAAGACCGAGGGGCGCCGACCTCTTGAAAACGAATTGTCATCAGCGTCTCATGGGTTTTTCATGACACCTTTCGTCGAAAAGGTCCAAGTGACCGCACGAGCCGCAGTAATTGCGCTGTGCTCTTTTTTTCCTTGTTGGAGCTAAACTTCTTCTGCGGTCCGCATCTCGTCGCTACATGACGTCAGGCAGTTCGTCGACCGCACGCTAAATGAAAGAGTATTGGACCGTTGATGGCGGGTGTCAGAAACAATGGGCTAGAAAATCGACGGCGTCGTCGATCGGGCCACTTGATTTTCCAGTCTAGTGCGAACTACATGCTTACTTCGATCGGCTTATGATTTTCAGCAAGGTTATCGAGCCTGCATCTTGTTCGTGATGCTCTCAAATAGGATTAACTTATTCGGAAGCATTGGATGATAGAAAGAAAACTCTGATGTAATTAGTGTGGGAAATGTCCTGAGCCCTCCGAACGCAAAGAACGGCAGCTGAAGTTACAACGAGATCCCGAAAGCCTATAATGAAGCTCAACTTGCTACTCGTCAAACGGAAATGTCGGCTTAGAGAACGGACCCTTTCCCGAAGGAGCGCGCACACCTGTGATGCGCAGAACGTGGGTCTATGGGATGGTTGCCAAGGTTGCCAAGAAGAGGGCGAATTCAATTTATGCCAATCGCTGGACAAGACTAACGACGCTCCGATTAGAATCTGGACTTCGAATGCGCGCTGTTTTTCATGACGGTCGAGTCGGTATTGGTGCTGGGTGATATTTGCATGGTCAGTGCAATACATTTTGGTTGTCATTCGGATGCCAATGTGTACTTTTTTGGTTAAAGCTTCGAGATAGTAGGGGTATCTGTGATAGTTATCAGATTGATGGGCAACCAGGAAAGGCTTAGTCAAACGACCATCGGATACCACAGCTAGAATACCTGTCAATATATTTTACAAAGTTTTGTCCTCGCTCCTTAAGCGAAACGATTGCCGTGAGCTCCGTCGTCCGAGGCCTGCATCAACTGTGTAATACTCACTAGAAGGCACTCTTCATGGCACTGATTAAGCACCAGTTTGTCATGGAAATATCGCTCGCTCCCGATGTCACTTTACAACCCCAACGTATTCCACAGAGTTCAACATACATCACTGTTGAACTCACCGTTGTTGCATGTTTCACTTGCCGCCATTTTAGCACACTCAGATCGCAGTCTTCTGATCAAAGTCTAGAGTAGTCCGAAATGCATAGCATATTTCTCGGAAAAGGAGTTTAATAGTTTATTAGTCCATGCCACATCCGGCGCACAGCATGCCATTTACAAGATATCAAGATACCGGGTTGGTTTCGTACATCATGCTTGCACAACTTGGATCCTCGACGCGCGAAAATATGCTTTGGTAATGGGTTTGTGGAACAATCGGACGTATAATTTGAGCCTGCCACTTGAATCAGTCTCTAAACCACTACAGCATACCGTTTCATCCTAGAAGTCCCAAATATGGGCATTCAAAGGCCACCACCGCTAAAGCCGGGACATCTAAGTACGCGTCAGCCATCAATTCCTCTAAAGGATGTTTAGAGGGCAACATACGCCTTTCGTCCTTTACCAGTCAGTTGGGCAACACACTCTGGAGGCCACGGGGTACCGCCATCGCAGTAAGATGGGCAATCGCTACCGTTTCCTTCATTGGAGTTTAAAACCTATCAGAATTAGCCAAAAGATTCGGCCGCATGGTACAATGTTCAACTTACACAGCAGTGACGTCCGTCACTGTACTTACACTGATACCAACCATAGCAGGCTTCTGCAGAAGCAAAGCAAACGAGGAAAGCAGCGGTGACTGATAGAGTCCGAACCATCGTCAATATTGGGATGAGTAAGATGGCTGAAACCGAATAATACTGTGAAAGGTATTGGCAAGCGCATGACTTTATACTCAGAAGCTACAGTGTTCTCGTCATATCAGTTGCTTGGATTTCAAAGAGATCAATATCATGATACGCAATCGTATCACCGAGAGCATAAAGCCATAGGTGAAAGAGACTGTTCAAACCCCTTGATACCTTTGTCATATCCCACCGGCGTAAGTTCCTGATCTGGCAAGTATGTAAACAGCCCTTATTGTGGTGGGAAGTGGTCCATAGGACTAAGCGTGCCACTGGACTACAGTGTCATGCTGTGGTAATCGTTTTCTCCCAAGTTAAGGTTATAGTGAGTACCTATCGGAAATCCCTAGGCTTGTGATGTGTCCGGTGAAATATGAGCGCTGGAACTTGATATGCCGCAATTAGGTGATCGGAGCAGGACTGCATAGTGGTCCAACTTCTGCCAGCACTCGTATTCAAAGCTCTGATTTTCCTGCTTCTCATGGGCATATGGATCTCTGGCTAGCTAAAAAGGAACGTTGCTTCTCCCCAATTTAGGATTCAAGCCTTGACTAGTGCAGTACTGCGGTCAGAGCAATGCATGGGATGGTCATGACGGTTAGAACTGTTGAGCCCCACGGAAATACCGCTAATCCAACATTAGAAACGAACCATTTTGCGGGATGGGACAGTCTCCATTTCCACTATGTTGGTCTTCAAGCTAACAGGGATCTTGACTCTCAGCACCAGTTCGGCCTATCTTCCAGGCAATAGATACCGACAATGTTTGGCTGAAAGGCCTGATCGCAGTAGTGTGTCACGGTGTGTATAGTAGTAACGATAGCCAGGCTATTTTCGCTGTTTCTTCTACACGATGCTGTGGCACTTTGGATAAGTTCATCAACTTAGCCAAAGATTGCGCTTATGCCGTCGGGCCGAAATCGAAGCCGCTTCCCCTGTCGTGGATGCTAGAAACTCGTGTTGTATGATATATGTGGACTGAGTAGGAAGCACACAAGGCTTTTCAGTGCGTTCACACAAAAACCAATTAAAAAAAAAAAAGAGTAAAAAAAAAAGGAAGAAACAACCCTGGTCAATGTTAGCTCTACTTTTAACACAAACCTGGTGGGGCTGTCCTATCGATGACTCGGTAGTTGAGCCCCTGTCTTCACCGAAATTCCCCTTCCTTCTCCCCCCTCCATGGATCCTTAGAGTAACATCGAAATCGCTATGATTATACCAATAGCACCCGACAAAACGTTTTGGAACGGCGCAGTACCGATGCCACCGACAGCGAAGTGGTTTGCCGAGCGAAGCCTTGAGGCTTCGGTCATAAATGGCTACATAATGCTCGGCTTTGGCCTGAAGGCACCGTACGCACATCTTTGACAGGTGAATTCTAGTATTGGAGATGTAGGAGTTCGTCCACGCCAACATAACGTAGATTTTACTACAAACTGTGCAGAAATAAGTCACAGCGAAAAGTATAAATGCCGAGTTGTAACGTGTAAGAGCAAAGTTTTATTCTAACACAGACGAACCCGCTTCGAATACTACAACTTTTTGAGAAATTTCTAGAAAGGAAAAAATTTGTCATAACAAGCGTTGGGATTGGTACGCCCAAGCTCAGCCCTGTGAACATTCCTTCATAGCAAGGTTTCAAATGACCACCATGAACTGCTCCCTGATTCATAGAGAGACCCAGCCTGATATTGACATGGGCAGCATACTACTAGCAAAGCTGTGTTTTCAAACCCCCACGGCTAGATCCCACTAGTCTCTTATGACTAGATATTATTTTGACTTGCAAGGTTCTAGGAACTATGTTATGTGTGACAGCCTAAAGACGTCGCGTTGCCGAAGCCGAAATGAGTTGGGGGGATACTTATATCCAGGGCTGTAATTGAACATCAAAATTACGGTAGTTGACGTTTTACCCTGTTCATATAAGTAGATTCAGAAGAAATGTTAGAGTTTCTCATGTTAACATGCCTCCCGCTGCGATCTCGACATCGTGCTATTCGTTGCGTCGGTCAAACTTTTCATCTCGGCATTTGATGAGAATGGGCAAAGACAGAAACATCGGTTTGGTCTTTTTGTTAAGGCGACGTCCTAACTCACTGAAGATATCAGAAATACACATTTCACGTCAAACGTGCGAACAATGTGCATGTTGTTGGTTCGGACAGCGCTTTAGTCTCGAGTCAAACCTACAGTGCCGACATGCCCCGTAGAAACCACTGACGACGGGGCGGTGGAAGAAATGTGATTTAAAACTCATTAAGCAGTATAGCCATCAGCAAATCAAGGCTAGGTGATGGGTTCCTTGAAATATATTGAGGTCCTGGATTACCCTGCAGCATTGACGGCTCCCACACTATCCACTGCGTTTGTATGAGATTAAACAGAGCCGCCACACTACAAATCCGCTAATGCCTTTAGCTACCACTAGGTATAACTGAAAACATGATTTTGTTATAAAAGGCGTCAGACAGCCTTACAGAACCACAGTCTAACACGATCATATCAGTACTTATCAGAACTCCTTCGACACGGTCTTGAAACAGCTATTTCTATTATAATCTCTCCATTTCTGAGGCTCATATCTTGTTCAAAATGAAGATCACTGCTCTCCTTGTCACCGTTACTGCTCTCGCCAGCACTGCCCTCGCTTCCTGCGATACGTGCGACTTGAACAAGGGCATCGTTGTAAGTACTATACAGCCATTGTTTCTGTCCTTCCTGGCACCTTCTGTTTTAAGTTAGCACACCAGGTGTGGTGTCGAGACACGACTTGAAAAAGGCTTCAAACCAGCCAGGATACTGAGATGGCGTGCTGACTCTATCAAGTGCACTACTCCCGATCCTAACAGCCATGGCTGCGGGCTGTGCTGCGACACTGCATATGATTGCGAACGATTTGTGGCGCTGGGTCTCTGCAAATAAACCCGAGTCGGGCGAGACTGAAAACGAAGCCAATCCGGCTCTTGTTTTAATCAGTGGTAAAACAGACGGCCAGGTTAGATAATGGTTGACCTCCTTTGCATACGCGTAGTATGAGAAGGAAAGGGTTTCTGAGAGAAGGAACATATATTCAGGGATCTGGCAAATCGAAAACCGTTAATCCGGCAATCTCCCGATTGTTTTCTCTAATACACGCCTCTTAGAAACTTCTGCAAAGCAACATTGTTCTACCCCTCAATTGGTTCAGCTAGTTGTGGCAATTAGAGCATCTCGCGTTACAACATGCACCCATGAAGCTAAGGGGCTTCCTGTTCAACCCGCTCCTACCCGTCTTCGTCAACTAAGGTACGGTCATAGATCAGGCATTGGCCAGCCGTGTATTCCAGTTGGATATTGCTTCTTTACTCCACGGGTGTCGTCTTCTTTCTGTAACTTTTACTCATTTGCGTTATTATAAGATTTGCCAGTCATCAGATTGCACACTGCTCGAATCAGGTGCAATAAAGGCCACTGACCGACTCTACTTTGCATGAATCTTTTCCTAGACTTTGTTTCGTCTTCTAACTTGAAAGGCCTTTACCCAGTATGAGAATGTGTTGGAGTGCCTATTTCCTTGGCTTAGAAGACGTAATTTTCTTAACTTCTGCGTGTATGACAGCAGTTTCTCCGGAGCCCTTGTTCTGCCACCGCACTCGCACTTTTTCGTAAGCACTCCTCCAATTTGGTTGAGACAAACAATATAAAAAGACTGATTCTAACGCCATCGTTCAACGGAATCGGCCCGAGACCTGTTAAGGAAAGAAAACATCGAGGCGGTCACGAAAGCGCAGTGTTACATTCGAGGACAGCCCGCCGGTCCCTAGTGCATCCGAGACGAGCTTGTGGCATCCTAGCTAACTTCGAGTACGAGTCCGCCATAATACCAAACCAAGGCTCCGTCTAATGGCTCGTCTGTTTTAAAGAGCCGATCTCTTGGCCGAGCTTAAACATCAGAACTACCCTTGGAGCCGGAATCCAAGCAACACAACAATTCTACGGGATGAACTTTGTGTTTGGCCTTGGCACCACATTCTTTCAGCAACTCAACTCCAATCCTTCCTGATCTCTCTGATCACAACTTTAGTTAATGTGCTGACCACATCTCTTGCATTCTGGACCATTGAACGCTTCGGTCGGCGGCCGTTGCTGATTTACACGGTCTTGGCCTGTTTGTCAAGCAGTGCATAATCGCTGCTGTAGGCACCGCCCAACCAAACAACGAGGTGGCAGTCAAGGGGATGATCGCGGTTATCTGCTTCTAGATTTTCTTCTTCTTGACAACCTGGGGCCCGGCCACCTGGGTCGTCATCGGCAAGGTATTCTCCCAGCCCATTCGCACGCGCGAATTTGCCATATCCACCGCCTCTTGCTGGTTTTGGAACTGCGTCCTGGCGGTCATCGCGACGTACATGACGGGAGACGAAAAGGGGCGGTCAACTTCCGTCCCAATATCTTCTTCTTCTGGTGATCACTCTGCTTTCTCAATGAAATGTATGTGTCCTTAATGTTTCTGAGATGAAAGGTCTGTTACTGGAGCAGTTCGATTAGATGCCGGCGGAAGCGGGCAATGGACACAGCGCAAAACCGGTCCCCACGACTACCTTTGCGGCCGAGGTAAGTAATTTTCAGAGACGTGAGAGCGTTCGCAGTGACAAGTCAAGGAGACAGTATCGTGATTCATCGAGAAGATGTGTCAGACTTGCTGAGGAGAAGTGCAACGTCGAAGACCAGAATGCGTTGAAACTGTGATGACACCTCATTCTAAAATACGAGAGATCCTAATAATGAGCTCTTTTTAGTCCGAGGTACCGAAGGAGAAACGGTTATAAAAGATCGACCACGTAGGCCATTCAAATATGAGAAATTATGAGTGCCGCTTACCAGATTAGCTTCTATTTGAGATTCTTGTAAAGAGCCAGCCCGTGCTAAATCACAACAAACCTTGCTTAGATAAATGGATTGTTGTCAGAACACCGATTCGTAGCCACTTAAGGTGAATAACACCCAGCATGGCAGCCCAGTAGTTGTCGATAGAATAGCGGTGAGAGGGGCAAAGACACCAACTTGCCGAGAAGACACGCAATGAGAATTGAATATGTTGAGAGCAGATCCGAGCATCAACACGCGCAAACTCAGAGTCTCTTTTATTTGCGGTACCACATCCGTGACTTTCTTCCCTGGCGCATCTTTCTCTGCAACTGGAACATTCCATACAACAATGCCTCAGCTGTTGGCGGGCAACCAGGGACATAGATATCGACTGGGACTATTCGGTCGCAACCACGAACCACAGCGTAGCTGTAATGGTAGAATCCTCCTCCGTTGGCACAGCTCCCCATGCTGATGACCCATCTAGGCTCTGGCATCTGGTCATAAACCTGGCGGAATGCGGGCGCCATCTTGTTTGTCAACGTGCCAGCCACGATCATCACATCGGACTGACGGGGGGAGGCCCGAAACATGAATCCAAACCGATCTTGATCATATCGTGGCCCGGCAATATGCATCATTTCGACGGCGCAGCATGCCAGGCCAAACGTCATTGGGTACATCGATCCTTGGCGCGCCCAGTTTTCTATAACATCGAAAGTCGTGCTGTGTCGCAGCAGTCAGACCAACACATATTGACAACGGCAGGCGTGGATCAGACGGAAAAAACCTTACACGACATGTTGAGCCAGAGACTTGGGCTTCTCCTCAGATGCAAGCGCGACTTCGCGACGGTTTCTTGATGAAACGCTTTGGCTGCGGTGGATGGGAGTAGTTGATGCGATCGATCGTATCATATCGAAGGGCGGTGAAATAATGGTCCCCAAATTTGAGGCTTGTATTCGTCGAGAGACCGAGTTTTTGAACATCTTCATGGGATGGCTCGCTTGACTTTCGGGCTAATCGGAAGAGAAAGTACGCTGATCGAGGAGAAAGGGGATTGCCGGGACTTTAAGGCGGCTCACGGCACCCCAGTCGAGCCTTGAGCAACCTACGGGGTAGTGCAGCCATTTGGCGCAGGGAGAAGTGGTTGAGGTGGTCAACCCAAGCACCTCACATATCCACATGCTGGATAACGCGATGATGTTTAAAGATGGGCAAGCCAGGATAACTATCAGACTGATGTTTGAGAACCCATGTATGCTCGTGATGCCCCACTTCGTTCTCGCAGCGAGAGCGAAGTGGGTCCTCTGTTCCTACCGCCCAACTACTGACTCATTGAAGCGTCGACGAATGCCCCGAATGAGCCTTTGCTCTACGAAAGTTTTCAACCACTTCTGTGTTGCTGTTTCGCAAAGCCCTCAAAAGGAAGAGGAAGCTCTCTGCCACCTTTCCTTCTTGGTTCGTTGCTGTCTTGCGCCTGCTCCTAGGGCGGTTTATGGGTACCCATGGTCCATCATTCGGCTCATCCGAGTCACCTGGTTCCCACCTTGTCGATATTCGTCCCTTGAATGACCGCCGGCGGGGGACAAAAATTCCCACATGGAAGGGCTCAACTCACTAAGGAACTGTCCCAAGAGACCTCATAAGAAGTCTCGTTCAGGATGTACCCCATGTAAGACCAGGAGGGTCAAGGTAAGCAACATTAAAGAGGCCACCTAGTCCATTCGGCCTGTATCTCCAACGGTATGTAACGCTCATTTCAACGGACAGTGCGATGAGAGAACGCCGCAATGCACCCGATGCATCAGGCAAGGCAGTCAATGCGATTTGCTCTCAAGTCATCGACAGCAAGTTGCCGCGCCAAGGCTTTATCCAAGTCCGATTGCTGTCGATACGTCGTTAGATCTGAACATGCTTGACCTGGAGCTTATACACCATTGGACGATATCAACATATGATTCATTAACCAGTAGCCCCTTGCTCCGCATTTTCTGGCTCAGAAACACCGTAAAGGTTGGCTTCCGTTGCGGTTTTGTCATGCGGGCCATTCTCGCCCTTTCCGCTGTCCACATGGGCTACCATCAACCCGATCAAAGAGAAGTCCTCCTCCACCACGCACTCACCTACCACAACATGGCAGCCATGGGTGCTCGGGAGTCCATGGACTCCGTGACACGTACAGAAAACGTCGAGATGTGGGAGAACCTCTTCTTGTACTCCGTTCTCCTCATCTTTTATAGTGGGCTATACCTGCATTTGATGGAACTGGGCGGCGGATTGCTGACACGATTTATGCAGTTATTTCACAGACCGAAAGCCCCCACGATGCGTTTTTCGGTCGTGCAGGTCGGTCTGAGCACCACACCCCCGACTGGATGGCGTTTTTCAGAGGTTCTCGTCACCTTGGACAAGCTTCTGAATCGCATCAACGCAGCAGCAGCCTCACGCATCCCCTCATCAACTACATGATGGGAATGTCCCGCTGCCGAGAAAGGGTTTCACAAGCCTCTCACTTCACCACGCTGCTTGATCGCATACACCGTCTTCAAAACACTCGCTCAGCCTCAGAACAAGCGGCTTTCATGCACGCGACAGAGGAACTTAGTTTGACCTTTGCAGTGTTATCGGAGTTTGCGGAGACCAGAGACATGCTGCATGCATTTCTATGGATCAGCAATGTATCTGATCATAGAGGAGATTTCATCGCCCTGCTCCAAGACCCGACACCTTCGCAAGAAGCGCTAGTCATTTTCAACTACTTTTGTATCATCATCCAACGAATTCCAGCGCGATGGTGGTCGGAAAGATGGGTTCAAGGGTTGAAGAATGGTGCCTTCAACTTGCTCGATGAAGAACACAAAACTTGGATTACTGAACCGCCGTTCTGGGATAACTAGATGACGTCGGCTACCTACATTACAGCTTCGGTGTCTCCGCCACTTTAAGATGCCTCATTAAGAATTCCACCCTCGAAACCACTTCTACATATTTCTATTGATTGCCTATGAAGCGCAAACCGCCGTTTTTATAACTACTGTGAGGGGATCTCCTTTGTTATAAGGAGCTCCGTCTGCATGTGAATAATCACTTGCAAATGGCGGATATCACTTGGTTTGGTGACATCAAGCGACTAACAAAGGCTGACACAGTATTTCTGTCGACTAGCGGCCCCGCCTGCTGACCTTCAAATCAACCTTTCTTCTCTCCGCATAATTCAGTAACCCGGAACTTTTTGGCCATCAAACTACCTTATAACTTTAATTGACTGCCTAAATACAAATTAGCCCAATTTCCCAACCCTCAAAATCAACCTTGCTCCTTGTGTACAATTTGTTACCCCGGAGCTTCTTGAACAACAAACTACCCAGTACCTTCAACATTCGCCTGAAGACTCAGTCGGGAAAGTGCCCGTGGCGTCGGTAATTACACAGCACGAGTCTTTGGCTCCGAGATTCCTGCACTCATTGTAGAACGTAGAACCTTTTATACGGACGGATTGGGGTTTCCGACACCACGTCCCTTTGTAGTCGTGAAATGTCTCATAAGCTGGCAGTGTCAGTATTATGGTAGCGTTGAGTATTTAAGAGTATGATTATATCAAAGCAATTCAACCGCAGTTTTCGTATCTGTTGAGAATTTCTGATTAAAGTTGAGAGAAGGGAACGCCTTTTTACAGACAAGATCTTGAAGATCGGGGGTTGAGATCCTTTTCCCTCCTGTAGCAGTTGATGATAGACAAGTACAAAAGTGCCAAAGCTCGGCACCGACTAGAGTGGGGAGAAACCTGCGTCACATGTTAAGATTTGCAGTCACCATCTCTTGCACACATGACTTCGTGATGGAAACCTCACAATTGTAGGGAGGAGTAAATACGTACACTGTTAGAACTGAACTTGTCTTCGTGTTGAAATTATAAGTGTCGATAGTGGGAGAATAGTGGTGTAGAGATTGTTCCCTGAGGCAAATAGACAGGTCGATAAGAAGAGGACATGAGAGCCCGAAGACCAGAGAGAACAAGCCCATATATATATATATATATATATATATATATATATATATATTTATGATCATTCCTCGCCCTTCCTCCAGTAACATGGGATACTTAAACACTAAAAGGCCAGCGTTGGAAGAGTAAGTTTGCTCTAATGAATTATAACTTCGTCCTCTTCACTTCGCTCTTGTTGCGGTTATATATTTTGCCGGAGTGTCCCCATTTCGGGGCAAAGCGCGTTCACGATGATGAGAGGCTGCGTAACTTATTACGACTACGCCTGAAATACTGTTTTTTTTGGCTGGCACGCGATACTCAACGTGGATTATTAGAATGTCCCTGCGTGTCAGATGCAATGAGGAATTAAATTTATTTCTCGGTTGTGAACAAGGAAACAAAGCTCTGCTATGCCCCGGCATCGAAATGTCTACGTGGGAAAAGCCCAGCCGTCGATACGCACTTGAGCCAATGTGTCGTTGCATTTGAGAACCTTTCGATTGATTTCTTCAAAACCTTGATAGTCTACGCGTCCTGCTACGAATCTAGCCAGGGAGCTTGGAAGGCCTGACTTTATCCACTCACTAGGTTCACAAGGGTTGCCTGTATTCATTTGTTTGGCTGGACTTTGAGTTCATATGCTTGGAAGTGGTATTTTACTGTGTATTTAACAAAACGAGATTGTCATAGCATTATCGAAGCTGTACCGGTCCTTTTCAGCGACCAGTAGCCGCAGAGAGCCACCCTCAAGGGCGCCGGCGATGTAAGAGTGCGCAGAGTGCTCTGTAAAGAATTCAAGTCGCTCAAAGATAGGGCCTCGCATGCGTTATATGTAGTGGTATCCAAACGTTCAGATGGAGGCAGCCAGGCAAGGATACTGGGAACCCAGAGCAATGAGGGATGGCGACGGTACAGAGCAGAGTTGTCTGCGAAGAATATCTGCGCCAGCCCACCACTTATCAAAGTCATTTTGTCCTTGTCAAGCGAGATGCCTACCGCCGGGGAGAACGCAAGCATCGCTTCGGACGCTCCGCCGACCACTGACCCGGCCACTTCAAGATTCGGGCCCGCAGTACCAACACAGACAGCGAATACGGCAACAGTTACTGAGGTTACCGTTGTTCCAGACGAGGTATGCTTCGACCGTAAGCTCTGACAGCCGTACACTTACCGATAAAATTCCATCTTAGCATTCAGATTCGGACACGGACTCAGTGAGAGGCGAGGTAAGCTATTCCTGTAATACAGCGCTATTTCCGGTGTGCCAATAGCTGCCACTCTAGAGCGTTGCGTCCTCAAGCACCAGTCGCCGCACCTCCGTTCTGCAATAACGGATATAAAATAGAAGGACTTATCACTCTTACAAAGAGGGCAGTAAGTTGATAATAATGAGATGATTCGACCAATCAAAAGAATAATACTGCTAGAATACACCATGCTCAATGATGAAAGTGAGAGTGGTCGACTTAGGCTTAGATCGGCTCCATTTTTATCGCTAATTGCTAATCGCTAGGTGGACATTTACGACAGGCCAGCTGTCACAGCCAGCCTTCTAACAGTAAGGGAATCTGCTAGCCGAAGTATTAGTAGACACTAACTAATATTCTCATATAGGCTTCATAATACCTACTAACAAAATTGAAAGGGTTAGGTTTATATGATAATTAGTTATATAAGTGAATAAAGTAAGTCACTAAAGATAAAGTATTTTTTTAGTTGTCACCAAACCCGGTGATATCGTCCACCTGCACGTGACTATTCACGTGCAGGCAGAGCTCCTTATATCAAGGAGCTCCCCCTTGACTATAGTCACAAGAGACCAACCACTTTACACTACACATCTTGAGACCTACCTTTGCTTCTTATTATTGCTTCTTGTTATTGCTTTATTCACTTTGTCAGCGTTGTCCTTCACTGTGTCAACGCACCTGTACCAGTCGTACCCCTTCTGCCTCATCAACCAGCGGGCAGAACGACTGTGACAATAGTAAGTTACCTAAAAGATGTTTTGAAATATATTAAAAAGCTAATTATTAAAGAACTATACGTGTTTAAACTTGAGTAGACTTAAGCCTAAAAACTTAGAGTTATGTAATAGTTAAGTTGGGATCACGTATTAATAAGCATTTACTAACCTATTAGTAAGCGCTTATTAAACTAGCGCTTAATATAAGTTATATCTACCTTATTTAATACTCACTTCTTTATTATATTATAACCTAGTTATACTATTGTTCTTTCTTTTCAAATAAGATTTTACTATTTCTATACCTTATGTAGATATTTATTACATAGTTTTTAGCTGTTAGTGAAGCAGGGTAGTGGCAGGGTGCGAATTTTTGGTTTGATTTATCTTAGTCATCACGGTTTCTCTTTCACATCCCAGTACAAAATAGGGGTTAAGAGCGTCTTTTAGTCCTGCTCAGAGGAAGATTGTTACAGCACACACAGAGGTCAGGTATAGCGACGGTTCAACGTAGGGCTGGTATTGAACAGAGACTGAATCTTGCTCCTCTTCCCTTTCAGAGGGAATCGGAACCTATTATCCTGGGAGTCGGAGCTGCTGCGCCCCGCCTGTTGATCGCATAGTGATCTCACTCCCCCGCTTGGTGTAACCTTTCTGCCATATAGCTGAAAGGCCACTATTCAGTCCCCTTTAAGGTCTCGATAAGGCCCCTTTCGTCTTTATCCATATTACAAAGATCACATCATCATCAAGCAGCAGACATAGAAAGACAGACACCAATTCTTCAGACTGATTTCCCCCTTAAAGACTTTTCTTATAGACCTTTTCCTCTTGCGCCTGGCTGCGGTAGCAGCACTACTGCCTCCCTCAAGGTGCCTTTACCACAAAGCAACAAGGTATACCGAATCTACCCAGCGGCTGTCTATGTGCGGAAGACCTTGTTTAGCCCTGATCAGGGCTAAATGAGCTCTCTTTCTTCTATTACGGCTCCCTGAGGGTAGTAGTAGGTAGCGAGTCACCCTTGAGGCGTCAAGACTAAGGGTGCACGATGGTTCTGGGTTTTGGGTAGTGTATGTTGTTTCTTACCCACTCATTTACTTACTTGATTCCTTGCCTCTTTTCACTATATGCTCTAGCTCGTTACAGAATCTGAAGTAATGAATAATTAGAGGAATCAAGAAATTGTTAGCAAAATGACCAAGGGGAGCTCTGGAAGTGAAACTAACGGAATAGCACTCAAATCTGCAACCTCTGAGCTCGGACTATAGCTCGATTACGCTCTCGCGCTCCTCAATGGTCCAATCTCGACTTGTAATGAAATCTGATTGTCGTACTTGTAAGTCATCCTCAAAAAGAGCCCTCCGCGCCCCATTCAATCTCAGTTAGTGATTAGGTTGTGGAAGCTTTACTCTGTGCTAAATGCTGCATCGGATCGTAAGGGTGCGGCACTTAGAGGACGCTGCTAATGACCAGTCCAGGATGGAAAAGTGTGTATCTGGGCACAGTTGTTTGGCCATAGCCAACGCCATGGAACGCAAAAGCCTACCCGCGTAGTCAGAGCTTGTCCTACCCGATGCTGGCTGAAAATAACCATGTGCTTGAACAATTGCCGGTTTTCTTTGCCCGGCCCACGTTATTGCGGAGATTTCCTAAAGAAGAAGCTGGGGTCTGCGGTTTAGGATGCGAAAACTTCCATGATCCATCGCGCTTATCACCATCTGGCCACAACCCCGCATTCCTTTGCTTGGCTGCTCTCCTCGACTCCGATTTATTTTGCCCCTTAATCGCCGGCTCCTCTGCTTCCCTGGGACCTGTCGAGCAGCTCTTTAACGAATTTTTCTCTTATTCTGTTTTATTTTGTTGCATTTTTGGCGTCTCCCACGCCGCTCCTTGGAAAGAAAACGAGCCTTCCCGCGTGCGTAAACTAAATGTCATTTAAGTCAGAGGCCATCGTCGCCAGAGGCCCCTTTTCTGAGGGGAAATGGGCTATTGAGCCCGTCACGCTCCGAGAGCTTCGCTCGGACGAGGTGCTCGTCGAAGTCGTTGCCTCTGGAATTTGTCATACCGACCTTCATTGCGGCAACACAGCGGAAGATTTGGGCGTTCCCGGGGTATACTATCCCAGGGTTCTCGGGCATGAAGGTACTCCCTCAATCAACCAGCACGGTCGAGTGAGATCTGTGACCTTTCTGACTGATCCGGCATCTGGTAGGCTCTGGCTACGTTGTTCAGGTCGGTAGCGAAGTGACGAAAGTCAAGCCCGGCGACGCCGTATTTCTCTCCTTCTCCTACTGTGGGACATGTCACGTATGCGAGACGGGGATCCCGTCTCATTGCACAAACTTCTTCGAAATCAATTTCATGGGAGAGCCCGTGTTCTCTGACGGCATCGGCGGTCGGTTCTTCGGGCAGTCCAGTCTTGCGCACCACACGGTTGTCAGCGACAAGTCCGTCGTCAACGCTGCGGGCCTCGGCCTCACGAGGGACGACCTCCGGGTCCTCGCGCCCCTTGGCTGCGGTCTCCAGACCGGCAGCGGAACTGTCATCAACGTCGCGAAGGCTGGGCCGAAGGATTGTGTTACCATCGCAGGCATGGGAGGCGTCGGCTTGGCCGCCGTCATCGCGGCCAAGAACAGCGGGTGCAAGGCCATTGTCGGCATCGACCGCCTCGAGTCCCGCCTTGAGCTCGCGAAAGCGCTCGGCGCCACGCACGTCATCAACACGACCGGACTGGACATGTCGCAAGTGACGGATAAGATCAAGGAGGCGACGGAAGGCCTCGGGTCGACCGTCAGCATCGACACGAGCGCCTACCCGCCTCTCCTGGAGGCGCAGGTGCAGGGAACAAGATACCTGGGCAAGATCATTCAGGTCGGCACCGGCATGCCGGACGCCCATCTTTCCATTCACATGCAGAGTTTCATGGTCAGCGGCAAGCAGTATTTTGGGGCCGTTCAGGGGCATGTCAACACTGCCGAATACATCCCCCAGATGGTCAAGTGGTGGAGGGACGGCATCTTCCCGGTGGAAAAGCTGGTTCAGGTCTTTGAGCATGCCGACTTTGCTTCGGCCGTGGAGGCGATGAAGCGCGGCGACGTTGTTAAACCTATCATTGCTTGGTCGTAGACAGCGTGCGGTTCAATTCAGAATGGCCAGGGGCGCGACTCTGAAGTTCCGCCGAACGTTCGGTCATGGGTACCTCGGCTTCTCTAGACAACAGGGGGGGGGACCCGACTCAGCTATGTCTTTAAGTGAATCTGTTGAAACACCAACTCTGTAATAAGGCGAACAGCTCTGCGCATTTCCCTCTTCTATTGTTAACGCTCACCTACAGAATCGAGATTTGGTAGTTTCAGACACAGTAACGTTATCTTGCCAAGTTGCCCGAACTCCGACCTTGTCAAGAGGGGAGGACTCTTGAGTGCGCGTTAATGTGAAAGACTCTGACAATCAACGCGGTCTTATCTGATTGGACGCTGAGTTACGAGCAAACACCTGTCCACTCATATGAGGCCCTGATAAGGACAAGCGCGAATCACATTGTATCCAATGTCATGCAGAAGCCCCGCTCTTGCTGGGTGTTGTGTGGATAACAACACTTCCGAACCCACCGCTGCAATGGATCTGGTTTATCCCCAGAGGAATCTCCATCGCCTCCTCGCCTTCTTCACCTTCCCGCCTCTGTCATACCTTAGTTTTATGAGCGTAGAATCGCACCACATCTCGCGTTTGCCAGCCAACCACGCCGCTTTGAAACAATGGAGCACCACGGGCCCAAGATCGGCCCCTGGATCCTCCCCAAGCCGCTGGACGAATCCCCCGAGGCCGACCCCAGCGAAGGGGTCTCCTCCCCAGCCGCCAGCGCCGCCGCCGCCGCCGACGACGCCAAAAGACGACGTGCCGGCGGCCCAAAAGCCCGAACCGGCTGCGTCACGTGCAAGTCGAGGCATGTCAAATGGTAATTCTATCCTCGCGCCGTCTCAACTTCGGATTACGGGGGCTAAAAAAAGGATCGATAGCGACGAGCGAAAGCCCGCCTGTTCCCGCTGCGAGCGGGCCGGTGTCGCTTGCCAAGGCTACGTCGAGAGCATTGACAGGCGTAAGAAGAGAGAATGCCGCGACGCCGTCCGCCGAACGACGCTGCAACCCATCGCGCCTCGGTCATCTTACCCCGGCCCCCAAGGAGCGTCTTCGCATCTCACATTATTGTTTCCATTCCCTCGCTCCCTATCCACCTTACCCAAGATCGACCACAAAGATGGCGTCTACTTTGATTACTTTCGTCACCAAGTCTCGACAAATCTGGCGGGATACTACACCAGCCCCATATGGTCGAACCTCGTTGTGGGCGAGGGACTGCAGGATGACTCTATACAGCACTCTATTCTCGCCGTCGGCGCGTTGATTCGGTCTGCCTCTCATAGCCCGAAGCCCAGCCCGCCGCGCAAATCGTTATCGAAGTCCTCGTCGGATATCCAATTCCTCACCGAGCACCGTGAGGTGGCTTTGCGGCATCACCTCAAGGCCGTCAAATCTCTGAGGGAACGTATCGGGACGATGACGGCATCATCACCGAAGACGGTCGTCATAACCACTCTGCTGCTCGTCGTGTTCGAACTGGTGCAAGGAGAAGCTCAAACAGCCGAGCTGCTGCTCAACTCGGGGCTCGGAGTACTCAAGGACTTCATCACCCTGTTCGAAAGTGACCCGAACAACCCCCACCCAAAGTCACGAGACTGCGAATTCGACGACATGGAACACGTGTTGCCCTGCATAGCCGCCATGAGCCACCTGTCACAGTCGTTCAGGCCACGAAGTCGGAATCTGCACCCTTTCAAGATCGATCCGGATTCCGAGTTCCACGACCCCCAGCAGGAATCAGTCTCGAGATTCTTCATCTCCTGGGGCAGGTTCTTCACCTTCGCCGTGAGTTTCATCGGCAACTCCACCGGCGCTGTTGCCGAGAAACTGTCTCCCGACGACCTGCGGCGTCTCACCATGCGCCAGAAGACCTTCCTCAAGCACCTTCCCAAGTGGAGGGCGATCATTCAACACTACGCCGAGAGCCCCGATGTCGACAACGCGACGAAAAAAGCTCTCCGGATCGCCCAGATCCACTGGCTGCTCCTGCACGTCTCGCTCAATTGCTGCTTGGACCCGACCGAGGTAGCCTACGACGCGTTCGAGAACGAGTTCAGGGACCTCACGAACCGGTGCATCGATCTTTACCGTGACTGCGTGTCTCACCCGCGTCCGACTTCCGTGTTGCTGGGGCAGGGCCTTATCCTGCCGCTCTGCACAGTCGTACGCGCCTGCAGAAACCATGACATTCGCATGACCGCCGTCCAAGCCCTCCACGAGATCCCGCTGTCCATGGTCGCATGGGATGTGGTCTCGAGCATGGACGGCATCATGGGGGCCCTGCTGCTGGAAGAGACGGGCCGTGATGAGAACGGCTTCGTACCACCAGAGTCGAGATGGTTCTGGCTGAGGGACATGGTCGTACCCGAGACTGGGCGCGTACACAAAGTTTACCAAAGGCTTGCGCCAGGGCAGGACGGTGAGCCTGTACTGACCAAAGTGCGTCCGACATCAAATTTGCGATCGAAGATTTGCAAGGCCGGTGGATGCACTGGAGAACATGCGTTGGGGCCAATAGGCGCCTGAGTGAATTGTCGCGAGACAACGAGGGGGCCTTGAGGGTATCCAGTGGCCAGCATGAGAAGCCACAAAGGACGGAGTCTGGTTCTTAATACACAAAACGAGACCCATACCAAAGTTGTGACAACCGAATTCTCATCAAAGCGGTCAGGTAACAGCTAGGAGTATCGGGCGAACTGTCTCACTTTGGGACTTTGAGCGATTCATCGTGAATACAAACCAATCAGAACCACCGCCATTCTTCTAATAGGAATCTGGAGACCGTCCGATCGGTCTCGTAAAATTGGACCAATCGGCCCGCCTTTGGTGGAGGTGGATGGGTCCGATTTGGGGCGGCCTTGGTTTCTTCCCGCACTCCACCCACCCCACGACAACCTCAAGCCACTCGTAAAGGCTGTCCAATGACGGAACAAAAAACTTCGCGGTCTCGGAATACTCCTTCCCACTACTGAACAGATATCATGATCGTGCGGTAGGACGCTAAACGAGTTCTCGGCCGAGCATAAACTAACGTTGCATATAAGGGCGGGCGAGCCGTCCGACTTCAGTCCCTTTGGATTTCATCGCCTCAAATCCTACTCGTAAAAAAAAAGAGGATTCACTGTGTCATCGATTTTTGAGCTTAACTATTTATCCCGAACCTTACAGTCTGTTCACGATGAGTAGTCAACCGGTTACCGTCGCCCAGCCGGTCGTGGCGTCGCTGGAAGAGCTGAAGTCTGGTACGTCAGGATCTTGCTACCACTGAACGCAGGCTAACCCGTCTCCTGGCGTAGGAAGCGTACCTTTTGAAAGACTCGTCGAGGCGTTCGGCCCGGACTCGCTCGGAATTCTCGTCGTCAAGGATGTGCCACCCGAGTTCCCCCAGCTCCGCCGCCAGGCACTATCCTACGCATCGTACCTCGGCAACCTGCCTCAAGAAGAGCTCGGTATGGTTCCGGTTCCTCTCAACCTAAAGCGTCATCGCACCCGACTGACAGAGTCCCGGCAGCCAAGATTGAGAACCCCGCTGCGAAGTACCTCACGGGGTGGTCGCTGGGCAAGGAACAGCTCAAGGACGGACAGGTCGATACCTTCAAGGGGTCATTCTACGCCAACTGCGCCTTCTACACAGACCCCGCCCTAGACTGCGCGAGACCGACGGCCGAGTTCTCGCAGGAGAACTTTCCCGAGTACGTCTCCCCCAACCTCTGGCCCGACAACCAGGTCCTGCCGGGGTTCAGGAGCAGCCTCGAGGACCTCTGCCGGCTGCTCATCGACACGGCCGTGCTCGTCGCGCGCGCGTGCGACCGGTACGCCGAGGAGAAGATCGAGGGATACAGCAAGGGGTACGTCGAGCACGTCGTCAGCACCAGCAACACCACCAAGGCCAGGCTGCTGCACTACTACCCGCAGTCCGAGACGGGCTCGAGCGGGAACGAGGACGACTGGTGCGGCGTCCACCTGGACCACTCCGTCCTGACGGCGTTGACGTCCGCCATGTTCGTCGACGAGCACGAGGTCCCGACCTCAGTCCCGGGCTCGGCGGCGGCGGCGTCCGGCACGACCCTGCCGGTGTTGGAGGAGCTGCCGGGGAGCCCGGACCCCCTGGCCGGGCTGTACATCCGATCGAGGACGGGGGAGACGGTGCAGGTCAAGATCCCGAGGGACTGCATCGCCTTCCAGACGGGCGAGGCGCTGGAGCGGATCACTAAGGGGAGGTTCAAGGCAGTGCCCCACTTCGTGCGCGGCGTGAGACCTTCCATGAGCAACGGGCGGGTGGCGAGGAACACTTTGGCGGTGTTTACCCAGCCGAACCTGGGCGAGGAGGTCGATACGGACCAGCACATAACGTTTGGGGAGTTCGCCAGGGGGGTGGTGACGAAGAACACTGTTGAGGCATGAGCATCAGAAGAACGGTTGAAAAGAATAGCTAGGAGAAAAATGGCGCTTTTGCTTAGTCCGAGGAAGGACATGTTCGGTAAGCGGGAATTAGGCAGCGACAGCAAGAAATTCAGTGTTTAACATGAGTGCCGGGTCTCGTGATTTGATTCGCTTCGTCGTCTCGGGAAGTAAGTTTGCGATTCGTGACCATGCGGATAAGGTCATGTTGCAGGCTGGGACAGACCGGAAGCGGGTTGAATCCAATGGCGCTGTCGGTAACGCAGAAATCATGATACAGATGCCGTCAGAAATATACCAGTGTAAGTTCGTATTAGAACAGCCATAATAAGACTCCTTTGAATTTCATGACTCCTTGTAGCAGTCATCTGGAAGAGGATGCGTTTAGGGTATTGGAGAGAAAGATCTCTTGAACTTTGATTACGCAGATTGCTGGTGGGAGTTGAGAGACGAAGCGGCGGTGAATCGCAGGATTCGAAGGACGCTTGTCTAGTGGCACTATGGGTTGTTAACAGTTAGGGAGCAATATGATTCCCAATGAATTGCTCTGGAGGGAATGTAAATTTCCTCACCATCAGTAAGGGCTTTCCTTGTTGTTGTCAATCTGACTTCTTCAGTTCACCCAATCAACTGCGTAGACCCCTAAGTTAGCATGAGCGTAGCAGGACCTGGAGCGCGATTGCAAGAAGACTTGACCAAAGCCTATTGTGACCAGAAAGATATAAGGGCTTTGCGGTTGCGATGATGGCCCTCTGGTGGCATTCTGAGGCGGTATCTGTTCAGGACGGCAAAGGCTGACATCGTGTATACATCCAGAGGCGACAATATCGGCAAAGATTGGGTAGGATGAAACGTGTGTAAAGCTCGGCTACCATGGACAAAAGTATTGAATCATTACGTCGGGTGTCAATCTTTACCCGGTAAGGACAGTATACAAGCTTCACAAATCCATTAAAGGGGTGATAAGATCAGTGCCGTCAACATGATCGCGAATTGTCCTAAACTTCTAGAATACCATTAGCGATGGATGTTCTCTGAGATGAACGCTGGTTGACTCATAAAGAACGCGACCCAAAGATATGTCCACAGCGATAACTTCCTAACAAAGTCTCAACAAAAGTCATCAGAGTCATTGCCAACAGCAACAGGAATATCTAGGGTTGGATCTTCAACAATACTCAAGAGAACGTAGGCCCTGGGGTTATAGTATGATTCATGATGCAATTAGCTCATAAGTACACAGCATTGAGACAGGGAACTTTGAACGACGGGGAATCAGAGTCGACACGTGCGTCAAGGATATAGCATGGGAGCACCTGAAGATAAGCGCCGGTTCGGAGCTGTAGTAAATGTAGCCGTCAGGCGTTTTCTAGACGATATAGGAGGGCATAGTTACGTTCCCAGGTTATGAGCTTCACAAAACACCCCGAGCCGGAACGGATGCGAGGTACCGCCGTATCGCGATTTGCCCTGAGATTCGAGAAAGTCTGCGATGCTGTTCAAGCCGTCAATTTTGGCTAAAGCGTGTGGCCAGAGAGAAAAAAGCCCAGAGTGTGCTGCAAGTTCATAACTAATACCAACGACATTGTGAATGACGCCTCGCAGAATTAGCTGTGTATATACCTGCTTGTTTATCGAGCAAACGTGAGACCTGAGGAACTTGAGGATGAGAGCGGTAGCCCTAAGGACACTTATCAAAGCTCAAAACGCGTGGAAAGCCTCAAAGAATTTTGTTAGTTGAGGACACAACCTTAGAAACACGGGAACTTCAAGATGACCATGTACAGGCAACACCGGGTGAGTAGACGGGCGATGGCCAACCTGTCTTTTTGTATAAGACACTGCCAACCATTGGTCTCGATGGCCAAGCCGTCCATCTCAACTTTCGTAGCCAAAGGACGAAACGGGCTCCCTTGTACATTGGTTCGCCGGCTTAAGCAAGAATACTCGTGGAATCAACGACACACATTAGCATATTAACATAAGACTTACCTCGAGAAGGAACATGACGATCTTGATCAATGAATTCTGAAACACAATCCGTGAAGTATGACAAAAGGATTTCATGAAGTAGACGTACTTGGCAAGCTGGATTCCTCGATGTCTAGAACTGACTGCTCCTCCTTGCCCCCGGGGGACTTCGGGAAAACATCCTAAACACAGCCACAACGATAGCTCACAAGCATCGTAAGATGCCAAGGCAATACACCGCAGAGCCAAGACGAGAAGAGGAGACAATCATCACCGGCATGCGCCAGAGAATCTTCGATTCTCGTGAGCGAGATGAGCAATACTTCTCCAGAGCCCGGGTAGAGCAAAAAAGATGACGACCGGTCGTTGAGAGGGGGCGACAGCAATCTCCGTGGATTTCCGGATCTGCAAGGTTTCGAGCATTAGGATTAGAAAGCCTCACCAACAAGTATCCGTCGATCAGCACAAGGTCCGATGAAAGGCGGGTACATGCGGCGGATGCATTTGTGCGAATGCAAGCAGCACGAGCGACTTGGGGGTTGAGGGTGACGCCGACCCGAAAGAGCGGTAGCCTGAACAAGGCCAAGGCGCACGAATATGTCCCGGAACGACTGACGGCCCCCCGGACGCAAGACCGACCGAACGACGGGCGCCAGTCCGCGAGCGGGCGGGATTCATGGGCAGGCGTTAGTATGAGTCGGAAGCGAGTTGACCGAAGCTAGACAACAAGCTCCACGTTCGCGTAGACGGTGCGTCAGCCAAGGAGGTTTTGCTCCTCTTTCTCTCCACGGCGGAGTTGCGACTCGTGCTTAGAATGAGCAAACAAACTGCAATGGTAGAGGTGTTATCACGAGTTGATGATTCGTAAAGTCGATGCCAAGCGGAAGGCAGCCATCAAGTTGAAACTTGGCGATGTCCAAGAATGCCCAGATCCAGAAATGCTCATGATCGGGTTCGGCGACCTTGGCGTTTCTTGTGACTGAAGCTTCGGTTGCTTGACGTCGGAAGACTAGGGTTCGCATCGGAGTTGACTTTCACAAGGGAACGTTGAATCGACGCATACCATTGCTACCAAACACGTCGCTCTGATGTTTCTTGCCGCCGTCTGAAAGGGGTTAAACGCGGATGAAAATGCGACGAACCCTGGAAAGTCCCTCGAAACCAGAGGTTGAAACGCTGGGTTGCGCCGCAGGCTATTCCTAGGGTCACACAGAGCACGGACAGGAGAATACAGGTCAAACGTGCCATCTAGCGAAAAATCGTCCCAAGCAAATCTGGTTTAACGAGGTGACAGGCGGCGACAGGTTGTCCAAGGCTAGGAGCATGGGGACGCCCGGTCTCGCAACAAGACGACGGCTGTGGTAGCAGAGAAGGCTCGAGAGCCGACGCGAGTATTGGGGACGGCCACGATGGTCTGGTCCACGGGAACTTTTTTATGCAGTTGCAGGCCAATTAGCTAGGAGATGCCACGACCTTTGGTCGTGACATGCAGCATTGCAGACAACGTGTTAAGTCACATGCAGATCGGTGGCATGTGGATTCGTCCTCTCGTGCGGTCTACCGCTGCCTGGGGCGACTTGAGTGGCAAGGATCTGCAGCATGTCGAGGCACATCTTATGGCTCGCGATAATGCTCAGGGGTGACTGTGCCATGAGTTGAGGTTTCTGAGCAAGACAAGGCAGTGGTAATCTTCCGCTGCAAGATGCCGGACGAGATAGGAGATCCAAGTACCAGCTGGGCAGAAGGACGGAAACGGAGTTCGAAACAACTAGCAGATTCACCTGCAGGTGTTTTGACTGGTCGCGGACAGAATTAGGATGCGCGCCAACGCAGGGTGTTTTCAAGGGTAGTTATGGGAGTGGAGTGCTGCCACTATGCAGCTGAGCGCGTAGCCAGGCAGCTGGCGAGCAGGCGAAAAAGATCCGGTTCAACGAGGATGATGGACCCGTTCTTCTCCGCAAAAGGTCTTTGGGGTTTGGGGAGGAAGGGAAGAGTATGGGGAGACGACGCGGGGATGAAGCCGGGGCAGGATAGAGACTGGTTCTGGCGGTTGCGAACTGCATCAGTGAATCGTTCAGATTGCGACTCGCTCGACGAAGTAATTCCAGGTCGTACCAGGCGAAGGAAGCGGGCTGAGATGGTAAGCAAACACCGCGACGGGGCGTCGGGCGTGAGTAAGTGCCGCCGAGGTCACGTTTGTCGTTTGTTTCCCATGTCAAATGTTAGCCTTGGACCGGACACTGGACGGGTCGGTCGGTCGGTCGGTCGGTCGGTCGCGGACTTGCTGACCTTTTCCAGATGCGAACAGAATAGAAAGAGAACAACGGCTACGTGACAATGGTCTGACTTCCGGGTGGGTTATGTCTTGGCGACGTTCGAGACTTCCGCATGGTCCGCCATGCCTGTGGTAGGAAGGGTAAGAAGAACGTGGCCGAGTTAGGCGACGTTGGCACATGACTCGGAAGACTTGTAAAGGGGGAGAAGGGCGGAAATGGCACTGCTTGGTTCTGGACCGAACGGGGGCCGGAGACCGGAGACTGGAGACCGGGGAAGCATGGAAGGAGGATGCAAGATGGAGAAGCTGATGAATGATCAACAGGTGAATCGTGTGCCGTAAAGGATATACCAGGGGTCGAGATGAAGACGACGAGAACGTGGGTGAATCCGTCATAGCTCGTGGAGGGGTGGTACATGTTCTGGGCAAGTAGGCGCCCGTCGATGAGCAGAAAAAAATTCGGAAGATGGCCGAGAGTCGGTGCACGGAGGGATCCAGGTGGAGACACTCGACAGGAACCATCGGCGTTGCGCCCGACTCAGAGAGGGGGGGAAGACCCCGGTTGTCCCCGGTCGTGCTTTCCATTCCGGTTTTTTTCATTAGGAAGGTGTGGAGATTTTCAGCGGGTGGTAGTGGGGGCGGGGCTGAATCCGACGAATAGTCAAACTGGAAGTCTAGAAGACAGTTTGATTTCTGAGCATCATTCACGCTTTAGTGTTTTTTTCTGGGCCGTCGACGGACCAGATTGGGGCCCCGACTTTGGGCAGGAGCTCTGGGTGAACGGGGAACTGGTAATGAAGGGGGGGCGCGGCGGAGGGAGAGGAAGAGGAGGAGGAGCGAAAAGTGAGGGATGACGCCTGCAACCTCGTGGGAGGGTGGATGGATGGGTTATCAGTGAATGGGCCACCGCTGCGCGAATTTGCACATGAGATATTCATAAGATCAGTCCTCATTGGCCAAGACTTGATCCTTCCCATGGAAAGTGCCGCCGACACTGCACCTGTCCTACTGGAAACGAGTCGAGGTACGGCAGATCAACGAAGGCAGGCAGTGTGTTAGCATCAAACCACGCTCACAAACGGCCGTTAAGCTTAATTCCCCAGCATTTCCGTTCCTTTCCCACCTTGTTTCCCCCCCTTCTTTTACGGATACGGTGGACACATTCTAATGTTTAGTTTGTTTCCCCGTCTGGGGAAATCTCAAGAGGAGGCTCTCCAATCTGTCTGTAGCGATTACCTACGGCTTTTTTCCCCCAACCTGCACGACAATCCAGTCCATCGACTGTCGTCAGTTTCCTTCTCCAGTGCGGCGACAACCCCCTCGCAGCGCCGAGCAACTTGGCGTAGCGGGATGGCTTGCCGAGACAGCCCAGAGGACACAAGCACTTTCTTGGCAGAGTCATTGCCCGTCGCGTCTTGGCCTACGATGGGTCGCTGCGAGGCCATCCCTGCACCTGCGTCGACGACGTTGTTTTGTGCCACCTTTTGGAAGGCGACGAGGTCAGGTGCGCACTTGCCTCGACGAAAATTGTGGAAAAACGCAAAACCCAGGAGGGCGTCTTTCCCTCGGCGGCCCCCCTCCTTCTGTAAATGCTGCCCCTTCCACCTTCCAGGACACGTTTCTCAATGTACTATTCCAGTCCCAGGGGCCTATTTACCCAAGTATTTCTAATTTTTCCCATGTGGGAGGACGAAGAGAGAGGGAGGCGTGGCGTCACACACCTCCTTCTCCGTCCACTCATTGCCATTGTTCCTTCCAGAACATGCCTTACTTTTGACTAGTCTCAAGTACGTACCCTTGCTTCTCAATGGAACATCTACCCTCTCTGTTCGTCTCATTCCCCTCCTTCCTCTCCTTCCATGTAAGTTTGCACTATTCATTCCCACCCTCTAATGTTTTCCAACCAAAAGGTGATTCAGTCGTGATGCAACGTTGGCCCAGAACCACAGACTGCCAAGACTTTCCCTCCAGCCTATGAGACGCAGAGGATTTTTTTCTGCTCTTATTTCTCTTAGGGGCTTTTTTTTCTTCCCCTCATCTCTTTCCCTCTCGATGTCAGGCGCATTGCGATATCCTCCACTGTGCTCCTTTCCGTTTCAAACATTCGCCCCCGTTCCTATTCCCAGCGTTCCACTCTTGGCCTCAACTCCATCCCCTTCTTACACACGCTCTTACAACACAACATTATCCAACACAACCAAACATCGCAGCATCAACTCCTGACTCTCACTGCTTCTATTCTGAGACTTTCAGCCTACCAAACTTGGCTTTTACGTCTCTCACCTACACCATATTCAAGACCGACAGATGCGAAAATTAGGTGAATCATGAAACGTCGTACAACCAAAATAGGGCCGCTGTTGTCGTACATATACATTCTCACCAGTGCCATGTCAAAAGTACACCTCACAATGACTTGTGGGAGGAGAGGGTGTTTGGCCGGCGACTCCAAGTGGACCTCAGGCCCTGAATGCATTAGTTTGGACTGAATACGGCCCCGGATCACACATCTCGTCAGCATCTCACCTTGCTACTACTGTATAGTACACCCATCTTGCCGCACCAACATATGCCGTGCCATCGACGCAACCAAATGCATAGGCGTCGTCCATGTAAGCTACGTACCCTGACACCCTGTCCTGGCCCATGCTCGCGGACCAACTGGCCAATACGCCAAGTGCCGGAATGAAGACCGCCTCCCACACGCCTGGAATACCGGTCAGTATATCGTATCGTGTTGCACTTTACAGTTGCCCTCGTAATCATACCTTGCTAGCACTTCCTTCTCTACCCCCACAGCCCAGACGACACCCATCCCTTGCCCGGTTTGATGACCTTTCCACCCTTGGTTCACCCCTCATTCTCCTCACCCTCCTCCTCCTCCTCCCCCGTCCTCTTCCTCCTTCACCCCGAATCCAACCCCGCATCGTCAGAACCATTCTTCCTCCCCCCATCCCCACGCATCCATTAGACTCTTCCCTTCTCACCATTGGCTAGCCTCCCTGCACCAATCCATCACGCTTCAATGTAGCGTCCCATCGTGGTGGATGATCACTTTCGAAACCGAAGGAGAGAGCAAAAGACTTTGTGTCATCCTTGTTCTCTGTTCAGTCATCCCTTCTCCCTCCATTGAAACCACCTTATCCACTGGGCCCATGCTAGGTGAACTCTTGGCCCGGAAGTTTGGATCGCTTCATGATTCGTCAACTTGTCCCTCCAGCCAGGACGTCTGCAACTATATGAGGCATCTCGTGTCCCTCCCAGATCGACCTGTCTTTTGGACTTCCATCTTCATGCTACATCTCCCCCTCTCTCCTTGTCTTTCCTCCTCTCTTTCCCTACCTTCCATCGCCCACCAGAGCCGAACTTGAGAGAGAAAGAATCGAAGAGCCAAAGTGTTGAATATCCAACATGTCGAACCCTGAGCCCGCCGACCCCGTCGCCAAGGGCATCGTGGCCACAGCCAAGCAGTCCCTGAGGGATCTCTTCATCTGGAAGCAGCGCACAGTTGTCGTCAGCCCGACCGGTGAGACGCACACAGAATGGCAGGATCCTGATCCCATCAAGAACCCCATCAGCTTGATGGCCCAGCTCAGTGCCCGCGACTGGCTCTTTTTCCTCTGCGGTTTCTGCGCCTGGACGGCTGATGCTTTCGACTTCCACGCCCTCTCCATCCAGACTACCAAGCTGGCCAAATACTACGACCGATCAAAGACGGACATCACAACCGCCATCACTCTGACCCTGCTGCTTCGCTCCGTTGGTGCTGCCGCCTTCGGTCTGGCTGGTGACAGATACGGCCGCAAGTGGCCCATGGTTCTCAACATGATCATCCTCGGTGTCCTGCAGATTGCCACCATCTACAGCTCCACCTTCCAGCAGTTCCTGGCTGTCCGCAGTTTGTTCGGTCTTTTCATGGGAGGTGTCTATGGAAACGCCATCGCTATGGCTCTTGAGCACTGCCCGTAGGTCTTACTGCTTCACTGTCATCTCTGTGTCTTTGTTAACCTAGCTTTAGCTCCAACGCTCGTGGTCTGATGTCTGGTATTCTCCAGCAAGGCTACTCTTTCGGCTACGTCCTGGCTGCTTGCGCCAACCTTGGTGTTGGCGGCGGCGTCGAGACCTGGAAGACGGTCTTCTGGATCGCGGCCGGTATCTCCATCGCCATTGGGCTCATCCGTGTTGCTTTCCCCGAGTCCCAGCAGTTCCTCGAGGCCAAGGCCGCAGGAAAGAAGGACGCTTCTGCCGGCGCCTTCTGGAGAGAGACCAAGAAGATGCTTCGTCAGGAGTGGAAGATGTGTGTCTACTGCATCATCCTCATGACCTGGTTCAATTACTACTCCCATACCTCGCAAGACTCGTACACCACCTTCATGATCTCACAGAAGGAGATGGCAAACGCCGGTGCTTCTCGCGCTTCTATTCTCATGAAGGCCGGTGCCTGCGTTGGCGGAACCATCATCGGTTATCTCTCCCAGTTCTTCGGCCGTCGCCGTGCGATCATCGTCTCGGCGCTCATCTCCGCCGCTCTCATTCCCGCCTGGATCCTTCCCACGGGCGAGCGCAGCCTCAGCGCCAGCGGCTTCTTCATGCAGTTCTTCGTCCAGGGTGCCTGGGGTGTCATTCCCATTCACCTGAACGAGCTTTCTCCCCCCGCTTTCCGCTCTTCGTTCCCCGGTATTACCTACCAGCTGGGTAACATGATCTCCTCTCCCTCTGCTCAGATCGTCAACGCCCTCGCCGAGAAGATCTTCGTCACCGCTCCCTCGGGCCACAAAGTCGAGGCTTACGGACCCGTCATGGGCATCGCCACCGCCATCATTGCGCTTGGCATCGTCGTCACCACTATGTTCGGTCCCGAGCGTCGCGGCCGCAGCTTCGAGCACGCGGTTGCTGGCGTCGAGGGTGAGATGGCCGAGGCCAAGGAGATTGACGACCACGACGAGGAGAAGGGCAGCATCAGGGCTTCCAACGTCGAGAACGCACGCAAGGAGTAAACCACACGGAATTGTACACGGGAATGATTGCATTTTGGAAACAGTGAGGCATAGATGCCGCAACGGATACCCCCTCCCAACCATACTATAGCGCCACGGCGCGAATGATCATGACTGCGCAAACTCGCGCATTTGAATGAATAAGAATGAATCTTTTGATACCATGTGAAACCTCCTACTGTCTCCCGTCTCCGTCTGACCCGATGTACGCCCTTGTTTAGGCTTCGCACTTCTGAGTCTTGATGTCTCATTTGCTAAAGACAAGCTTCGCGCCAAGTGCTGGGCGAATGTCGGTTTGAAGCTTGATGCGACTAAATCTCATGACCCATTCTACGCTTTCTTCGGGAGTATTAGTCACTATTTTCTGTGTTCTCGATTCTTGCATGACTGCTTCTGCGGTGATCCGGCGCCACTTTCGGCCAGGCCGACTCTACACAACCAAAGGAGTCGAAAAATCTAAAAAGTGAAAAGATACAAAAGAGAGAAAAGAAAAAGGTTGCTCGTGAGCAATATTGTCCGCCAAGGTATCTGATCCCGGCATGCGGCCATCGGCTACTTTCCGAGGGCCAAGAGATGCAGGTCCTTGAGGTTTTTTCTCCTTTTCGATTAGGCGGACTTGGCGATCTACCGGCCAAGCCAGGCAGAGGAGAACAACCTTTTGTCAGGATGACGATTGTCAGTGCACAAACGTCACGGCAGGAACTTTCGGAAACGTTTTGTCCACTCTTTGTAGTATCATCACGTTCCTCTCTGCTCACTATCCCCGGTCGATAACTGGCTCGCGTGTAACTCAAGGTCGAGGAATCGCTAGATACCTTATTCTTTCACACACACGAGTCCCAGGTTTCGTGAAGATGTAAGCAATATTTGACGCGTAATGTCCTCCGGGCCATGGACCCGGATTTCCTGCCCGCAAAAGAGTTCAGTTTAATGTCGACGTCGTCAGAAAATCGCGTACCCGCCCCACGGGGTTCGTCCTGGGGCTGAAGCTCGGGGATGAGCACTGAAATACGCAGGACTCGTACGATGAGCGGGCGTTCGCTATGGGGCCGATGGCAGCGCGCACGCCCCCATGTTTAAAATGCCTAGTTGCGGGGACCGGTTCCCTCTACCCAAGACGGACTCCAGACCCCAGAATGCGAGAGGGAGAGACAAAGGGAAAAAAAAGAAAATTCTTTAAAAAAAAAAAAAAACCAGGTTCCAGACCGTAGCGGGTCTTGTGGGAGGGAGGCGAGGAGAGGCGCGGAGAGAAGACCGTCTGCGACAGGGATGTGCGGATCGTGGCACTAGTTCGAAAGTCGTTTGACGAACGGATGTCGAGTTGGAGAAAAATAGGGGACATCTTGCGGCTCCGCTGCCGCTGGCTCCGCTCACGACGGGAACGGAATCGGCTTGATAGAGTGCTAAATCCGACTTGGCGGTGCCCAACTGTTTATAAATCACAAGGACTCATCTTTTTCTTCGTTAAAAAGGGGGGCCACCCGCCCGCCTGCAGGATGCGTTTGGGGGGGGGTGGTTCATTGTCCTTGGGGGATTTCTCTGCGGCCGACAGAGGCACGCCTGCGGGATTACGAGCTCCTGCGACACTAACATGGACGGTATCGGTTTAAAGGGTTTATGAACCCGTGTTGGTCTGGATTCTTCCCGCTCCCTCTCGAGTCCCTCGGTTTCCCGACGGCCGGTGGTGCGATGCCGGCATCCGGACGAGTGGGCGATCCTGGCTCCCATCTCACCGGTGTCGTCGGCTGGGGATGCTCTACGTTTTGTCGGTTACCGGTAAACGGGAATGAGGAATCATGCCATAGTACTGGAGTACCTTCTAGCGAAAGTACTGCAAGCTACCAATCCTAGCATCCTACATAATGTATGCATGATAAATCATGTCTTCTTTGCGTGTGGAGTTTTGCCAAAGTGGTTGATCTTTTGCATAACCGCCCTTGTCGCTCTTCCCGAATTTGATGGCTCTGCGACTCGTGGCTTTGTTCCGTGAAGCCCGGGGGTGATTCGGTTCATTCTGTTCAAAGTTTTATCCTTTTCAGAACTCATGGCAACCTGAAGGCACCGCTGACCTGCTGTCTTTCGATTCGCGAGGGAAGAAATCTGAGGCAGACCAACTACCATAAGACATTTGAGTGTAATGTTGTTCGGTATGCTGAACTTGCTCAAAAACGCTCTGCTGTTCTGGTTCGGCGCTCTCGTTTTAGTAGCTGTCAGACGTTACGTAGAATAACAACCTAGGGGAGAAGATGTATCATGTCAACAAGCATAGCCTTGCGGGATGATTCTGTCCAGACCTATGAATCGTTAGGGTTGGGCTTTGAGAGAAACCTCACCAAGTCCAGGACACCGTAAGCTTCGACCCTAAGCTGGATAAGAAGTTCAAAAGAAAAAAAAAAGAAAAAAAAGGAAGAAAGAAAAAAGGGAAGAAAGAAAAAAAAGTATCGAAACGGGCTTCGAAGTGAACTTGGGGAGGAATATCAACAGGACGATGGCCATCGGGATATCCTCCTCGCGACTCCTGGTGCTGCCATGGCCTCCTTTTTCGCGTTCGTCCGCACAACAGTTTGCACCAGTTCTCTTACCTCTTAATTCCCAAATCCAACGTAGATAATCAAGGTTAGGTATTAGCAGCTAAGCCAACACACGCGTCTCCTTGTCGGACGCAATCGACACCCCCTCCGCATCAACGCCCCTGAACTCGAAGTACCTGTTCCATTCGCACAATAACCGCAGAAGCAAGTCCCAAACACGCTTTAACAAACCCTCAACACGTACCAGTGCACCTTTTGTACTGACACATTCAAGACTAAGCACGACTGGCAACACCATGAAAGTCATTGCACCTGTCTCTCGAGAAATGGAAATGCTCTGACAGGACCAACGATACCGGATGCCAGTGGACAGCTTGTCTTCATCTTCTGTGGGGAGCTCAACCCAGACCATGACCATTTGGAGCAACGTATTTACTCCATATGCAAGATGCATGTGCGCGAGGACAGACTCTTCGATCGTAAAGCCTGTCTACAACAACACTTGAAGCTGGGCCACAATGACAGATGTCTAAGGTGGCCGATGGGAAATTTGGAGCTTGAAAGCATGCGAATGAGGCCATCAGACCATGCTACGGGTTTTGTGCACTGATCACGGAATCTTGGGCGGACAGAGCCGAACATCCTGCTGAGCATTTCAAAGAAGGAAAGACCATGGAGCATTGGGACGGTGACTGAAATTTGACAGCCATGTGCTCAACATGGTTGAAAACTCCGTGGCTCCGTGTAATCATGTGCTTCTTTTCCTGCGATGTATCACCTCCGAAACTAACAAACTCCACAGACATGATTCACGTGGGACGGTTCTCCCCATGACCATTTACGACACAGCGAGGGATTCCAGAAATGCCACCTTACACCTTCAACTTTATCAAGCTGGAGCTTCACATATTTGCCGTCGAACACCAAAGCTTGAACGGGCTAGTACCGACCAACGCAGGACTTTTTTATGTAAGCTGCTGCGTGATATTTAGCGCAAAGATTAAGTGCATGTCTCTTTCAGGCAGCGAACGAATCCCGTACACTCCTGGCTGCGCGGTCTTCTGACCTCCTCAGACTCTATAGACAAGGAAGCGCGCACCCGACCTCTGGAAACCGCTTGAAAGTCTCGTACCATCTACTTTAGTATCAACGATAAAGCCGATATATTTGAGGTTGCACGTTGGCGGAGCAACTACAAAATCACAAAGAGACTTCCAAGCTCATTGAGCCTATAGCCGATGAAGACCGTCAGCGTGAGGCGTGCAAAATTGTCAGTCGAACTGAAGCTTCGTCACTGCGTCGTATGAGCTGTTTTTGGGCTTCTTGATCGGTTTAACCAACGCTTCAATTGTTGGCTCACATCGTTTCGCCAACACGTTGGTCTTCCACCATTCCCAGTTGTCGCAGGTTTCGACACTTGACGCTACCAACAAGGAAATCTTGAGCGCTGCTATCATTGATGTCAATGAAGAATTACATCAAGAGGCCCCGGCGTTGGCGGTCCATCCTTTAGCAATGAGGGCGCAGCTGGTGTTTCTCTTTAAAACCTAAAACCAAGTCTTAGACGTGACTCGGCTAAACCAGCCACAACATGGCTCGTCAACGAAGATAATTGCCATTGTCGCCTTGTTCTGGGAATTGACTCACTCCGTCAAAATCACAGTATCACCACGCGACCCGTACAGGCATATTTCCACGGATGCTGAATTGCAGCATCAAACACGATGAATTTTATTTGAAGAGTATGTACTTCCTACCGCGTGGCTGCCAAGTGCTGAGCCTAACGATACTAACGGCACACCTGCATTAGCAAAGATCCATGGAACCAGGTGCCAGCTGAAAATCCAGACTGGTTACGGGAGTTCAGACGTGAAAAAGGCAGTCTTGATGAAGATACTAATGATACATGGTGGGATTTCCTGCTCCGGAGCGTTTGATTCCGTGCCATCGTCCTAATGACTTCTCAGCCGCAGTGCTTCTCAGTCAACCTGTATTTATTATATCCGGCCAAGCAAAAAGGATTCTCTGCGATTGCGGAGGTTGAGGTCGACATGCCATGGGCCACACTTATTATCTGATATGCCCAAAAGCCATAAATTCTACCAGCCACACCTACTCACCAATAACAGGGAAGCCCCAAAAATGTGCGCGCCTTTCACCTCAGTTACGCATTCTTGTCGTGTGAAAGGCGTAGGGAGTAATTGGCAGGATTATATTGGGCCAATCGTTACCAGAGCCTTGATCACTCATGTGGTCCCCATCGTTACAAACAAGATCCACCAGTGCCACCGCCCTAAGGCGTGTGTCTGACAACGCAGAGATGCCGTTCGCATTTCCTGACATCTGAAATTGAGCCAAAACTGTTGCCGCCCTTCCCATGCCACTCTTAAGGTTGTGATCGATTCTAGCGCAAACCTTAAGACTTTAAACTTCAAACCACACTTCAGGTTGTGTTCTTACTATTACTATCTACGAACTTTACTAGGGCAAACAGAGCCAGGCCCATCCCAGCACAAATCTCAACATTCGGGCCGGCATCCCGCACCACGTCCAACAGATGCGCGTCGGCTTTCTGGGCCTAGGGGTGATGGGCACACCCATGGCCCTGAACCTCACTCGAAAGTTTCCAGTCACGGTTTGGAACCGAACTGCCTCAAAATACCCGGCCCTAACGCGAGCCGGGGCCAAGATCGGCGAAACACCAGCAAGAGTAGCCAGAGAGTCAGACGTCATCTTTGCCATGCTCTTCGACGGCCCAGCCTTGGTGTCACTATTCAACGACGACTTCAAAACAGCGCTGCGCGGAAAAACCCTAATCAACACTGCCTCTATCCCCGTGGATGTCGGCATACAGGTGGCAGAGCAGGTCCAAAGCTCCGGAGGCGACTTCATCGAAATGCCGGTCAGCGGAAGCAAGATCCCGGCCGAATTGGGCCAGCTCGTTGGCCTCATGGCCGGCGACCGCGCCGTCGCGGATCGGATCCGGCCATGTGTGGAGCCCATCACCTGTGCCGCCATCTACTGCGGTCCCATCGGCTCTGGTCTCAAGACCAAATACGCCGTAAACCTGTTCCTTAACAACATGACGGCAGCGCTTGCGGAGTCGTTCAGCCTGGCGCACGCACAGGGTCTCAACCTCGAGGCCTTTGGCCAGGTTCTCGACGCTGGCCCAATGGCGTCGGCCTACACCAAGATTAAGGTTGCCAAAGTATTGAGCCAGGACTGGTCACCACAGGCCTCAGTCAAGGATTGTTGCAATAGCACCGAGCTAATTTTGCAGGCTGCCAAGGACGTGGATGCAGAAACGCCATACGCTGAGCTATGTAATTCAGTGTACAAAAAGGCTGCGGACGCAGGGCTGGAACGTGAGGATATGATTGCGGTCTTCAAGGTTTTCCAAGAAGCAAGATTGCAGCATGATGGTGCCTCTCAGCATTAAGGAATAAAACGGTATAGTGTTGTATGTATGGGTGCGATTCGAGGCTTATAATCTTCGCCCCCTTTAGAATAGCAAAAGAAAAAGTATCTTCCAACCATCCGTATTCACAGCAGAAAATAAACGAGAAGATTGCTTATCTATAAGTGTATGTGAAAGAAGATACTAAGCTAAGAATACAAGTCTATTATGAATCGAGATCAACACACCAAGGGTTGACCAAAAATAAGACCCACCGCAGCATTCTACTTCCGCTTGCCATAGTTCTACTTTGCGGCGGCCACGGCCTGCCATGCTTTAAACGCCTCAGTGGTAATGCCTAGGTTTTTCTGCATCGCCTTGGCAACTAACATACTGCCCAAGACCGCCGCGGTTGTAACGGTCAGGGCCATGCTGGCAGGAGTGGCAGAAGGCTTTTTCTTCTGGTCCAACCCCCCTTTCTCATCGTCATACGGAATAGTGTGAGCGACTTCGGGTACTTCCCATCCTTCTAGTGCTCTCCCAGTCTTCACCATGCCAGTGGCTCCGTCAGCGTGGTAAGCGTTGGGTAAGATGGGCATAAGGGCCTTGAAATAGAAGCGGTTCATCGAGTTGCTCCACGCGTTGAAGTTAATCGCTTGTTCACTTTGTTCCACCCCCGCGAGAACCGCCGGCACTCTGATCGATGCGAGGTCGGCAAAGGCTTTGTTGAGACTGGACATGTCCCAGACGTCAGTGCTCTTGATCTTGCCGCCCAGGGATTCTTGTAAGCAGTTAACCAGCGTTGCGGCCGACACGATGGCGTTCATGCCGCCTTGGCCGGGGAGAGGGTTGAACTTGTGCGCCGCGTCTCCGATCACAACAATCCGCCCAAAATGCCATTTTTTCAGAACAAAATGAGGCAACGCCGTGATGCCGCTGTGCTCAGGGTGGCGCTGATCATAGAGCTTGGCGAAATCGATGTTCAATCCATGGGTCCTTGGGGTCTTGGAAGCCCACTCCTTGCCAGTCTCGATGGCTTTCTGGTGATCCTCCTTGGTGAAACGGGGGATCGTGTCGTGAGTGCACTTCCGCATCCCTTCTGGCAGTCGGAAGGTCCAAAACGTACTGCGGTAGACATGATTAGTTCTTCTGAAATGAACAAGAGAGCCACACAAGAAGCATCACGTACAAGGTACGTCCCTCCTTTCCAGCCATCCATCCGGCGTTGAAGCCATTTCCTGTCAAGCTTCCAACGAAGCCAGGGTCCATGTTCTCTTGGTATGACGAAACTCCAAAGCAAGTGGCCCAGTCGCATGTGATCTCTAGGAAATGTGTGAGTCCACGTGTTTGCAATAAGGAATCCCCGCCTGGCTTTTCTTACCCTTCTTATCCTCCTCGGGGATGACGCCAGGCCCTGCCATCTCGGCATTTCTCCACATTTCTCTCCGCACACCAGAGTGAACGCCGTCGGCACCAACAACCATCTGCGCCTCGAAGACGTCTCCGGCTGCGGTATGTACCACAGCCTTGTCTGCAAGACCATCGATTCGCACAACCTTCTGATTGACAAGAAGTCGATTTTTGTCGCGGATATGTTTGTACAGCACGGACACCAGATCATGGCGGTTGAAGAAACCGACCCCATATCCATGGCGCTCCTTCAGCATGGCTACGGTGTCGGTGACGTGACACTTACCCCTGTTAGGCTTATGTCAGTAAGGTATTGTAAAGTCTTGCCTCACGCCGGGATGGGCAATGAGACAAAAAGACAGAATGAGATAACTTTCTCTTCCTGGTACGCGTACTTACGTTTCCGCGTCAACCAAAACTGTCGCGCTCAAAGGCTGCCAAAGATCCTGGATATCTTCCCATAGACCCAACTGGTGCAGGATGCGGAGACCATGCGGCTGCAAGGCGATACTGGCGCCGACATTCGGCGTGCAGCTGCCGTAAGCTTCGAGGAGGATGTAGTCAACACCGAGGCCCTGCAGCATCAAGGCGAAGGTGAGGCCGGTTATACCACTGCCGGCAATGATGACCGTTGCTTTGCGGTTTTCGGATGACATGTTGCAAATGTAGCGATGGTTGATGCTGATCAGAAAAATCGAGCCAAATCGCTGGAAGAACAGACTGCCTTTATACTCATTGCTTCCTTTCCCTTATTAGGGTCATTCGCAGTCAACGGTAACGATAATGAACCGTCAACCCGACGCTGCGGCAGCCGATGCTAGGTTGATCGCCTTGCCACGTCCGGACAAGGAAGCTTTAGGAGCCCCTTTAACCTATCACGGAGTCCCGTACTCCCATTCTAGCGGCCCGCAACTTAAGCCGGCGCTAAGGCAGCAGTCGTACCGATTTGGGGGCGGCTGAAGCCGATCAGCAAATGGATACAGGATGCAAATGATACTGCGTCTGATACAGAGGCCCTGCGAAATAGCTTGGCCGTTCATTCCATGACTGACTCATGGGCCGGACTCACGGACTCCGGCCGCGTCCGTAACCCGACTTCCTACCCCGGGATGCCCATCAACTACGGCAGCATAGCTTTTCGTCAATGCTGACTGTTCCATATCACCTTTCTATTTTCTTAATCGTGATCACTTGACCATCTGTGCATCAGTCTTGAAATTCTTGGAACGAAGGGACATCGACTTGCTACGTATCAACGCCTGCAGCCCGCCACTCGCTTGTCAAGTTATGCTCATGGGAGGGGAACTGTCGATACGCAGGAAAAATAAGACCTTATTACAAACCACAGCGATGCCATTCAGCGCGGCGTCGAGGTTCTCTCGCGTTACATTGTTGGTGAGCTGTCGGATGTACGTGGAGGTGGATCAGCACATATGCAGAAGAGAGGCGTTAAGCGAACATCGAGATTGGGCATCGTTTACCAAGCCAACTTGGACAACGGTGCCTCCGGGATGACCTCTTCTGAGGGTGAGTTGCGGAACCTGAGGGGCTCTGGTGGCTGAGCGCGACGAAGACAATATTCCCTTGGACACTTTGCGGAACTGGGTGGCGCCTACGCATGTCGACTGCCTCGCCGCAGAGGGTGCCCTGTGCAAGGTCTGGCTTAAAGAGCTTCTCACGGTGCTTAAACAGCATGCGCCATATATATGCCATGTGCGCATCATCGGTCGAAATTCAGTAACGTTATTTACTACCTTCCGCGTCGGCCATTCCCTTCAGCTCGGCGCCTTGTTCTTTGGCAGGTGGAAAAGCCGCCGCCGGCAGCGCAGGTGATCTTTGTGTCGCATAGGTGACACTGGTCCCTTGACGCGCTGTTTCTCAAGCGGATCTGGTTTCCCTACTTTCGACAGGTCAGGGCAGGCTGGGCTCCGTGATGGAAGAGCGGGGTTCTCTGGACACTTCCATATGGCGGCACAGTTCTCAGCCAGCTGATGCAGCCCAAATTTATAGATACCGAAGTAACTTGTGTGATAGAACCTGACGCAGGCACTTACTTCTACGCGGTGCGAGGATGGATGCTAGGACTGCGGTTGGTGCTAGCCACTGGGTCTGCCTAACCGTTCCGGATCGGGAGATTGGCGGGTTAGACCGTCCTATCCACTTTTCGAACGATTGCCGCCACTGATTAATTATCGCTCCGTCAGTGCTCTTCGCTCTCAAGCTACCGGGCAAGTCATGTAGGTCTGCTCTACGAACACATTGGAGACTTGGAGAGTTAATCAGGCACTTTATGAATACATCCCGGTATGCCCGTGTACAACATCAGCAAGGAACGCAGCAGTCCGCTGAAGTCACGCGATGAAATCATGCTTTACTCACTGATGTCGGTTTTGTGTTCGTTTTTCGACGCCCTTTTTGCCCGTGATAGGCCTCCTTCAGAGATCACTAAGTATTCGAGTTTCTATGAGCTCTTGCTAGAGAGATCGGGGAAATGTCTTGCTGTTGTTACTGCTAGTAGTCAAGGTCGTCTTTTGCTGTGGCTGTATTATGTGTTATTGTGCTTTTGCGCTTCTTTTTCATGTTCTTGGTCATTAATGGTTTATTTCCCGTAATGGAGGAGAAGTAAGAGTGGACTTAAATTTTGTGGCGTCGAGAATGATTCTTATATAGATGAGCAGGCAGCCTTGCTCTCGGCAGTTTGCGGCTGCCATCGAGACTAGATATAGAACGCAAAACTTCCAATGCCTAGGTTAGATGAGAGTTTGACCTTTTAGGCGCAAACCAGTTTGGCGCTCTTGAAACCAAACGGTAATAGACTGCTGGAAAGGACACCACCGGTAAGAAGCTTCTCGAAGTAAGGAGCCTCTATGCATCCGCTCTGCGTAGCTCCCAGGACTCCGCTGTCGACCTCATTACCAGAACAACCAAAGTTGGGGAAAACGGCGACGTAGCATTTATTGGATGTAGCCTGGTTGAGTTGCGCAACAAAAGAAGTGGGCGGATGTATTTTGCATGGGTATTCCACGTTCTGGCATTTGTTGGATGTCAGAGTCAAGTTGGGGAATTTGCAGAGGGCCTCGGTGACGATGTCGCTGAGTTGGCAGGCAGGGGCCAGAAAAGGGGAGACGGTTGCAATGGTATCATAAGCGGTACGCTGTTGAATAATGGCGGCGGAAGTGAGGACGGAGAGATAGAGGGCTGTAATTAAGAACTGCATATCGTGTTAGAATGTTTTTCGTTTTCTCGCAGCAGCACTTGAATTGAAAAAATCACCTTCATGTTGTGTGGTTTGAAGACTTTGGTGGAAAGACTTTGACGTTATATGTTTCGAAAGACTAACGTTGATTTAGAAGTGTTCTGATTTTAGGGTTGCACACGGCTGACGGCTTGCTTCGTGGAGATGTCGTTGAAGAGGAGGGCAATGCGAAGAATATATAACTACATGTTATTGATAATCTCGGGACGAAGGCCATGAAGACCTCATCTTTCGGCTCCTCCGCATTTCTGGCCTCTCAGATACCTTTGCTAGCTCTCCTTGAGCTACCTGGTTAGCGAGCCTAGACGCCAAACCATCGAAGGCCGGAGATGCCACCAACTGGAGCATACGATCCAACAACGCCGACTCAAGATTTGACAGCGCTTGCGTCGAACTCACTAGGGATAAAGCGGCAAGCGCCCAGTAAGATAGCTGCCGGAGGGTTCTCGCGCCGAAGTACCTGGAAAACAAACACACAAAGAGGAAGACTAGTGAATAACGTTAAGCACTAACAAAGGGTCGAAAATGCGCCTTAAGTTTACGTCCAAGAAACACTAAAAGGTGTGGCTTAAAAAGCGGACTAGAAGCAGTAAGATTTGCATTGTTCCCGCTGCAACCTTTGAAAGCCAACTGGGAATGTGGAAGAGCTAGCTAGTTGGCCTCCTGTCGTGGGCATGCTAACGAACGAGCCAATATGGCTCATGTCTCCATGCTAACCGGGTTGCCACATTGAAGAAGTGCTCCAAACGCCCTTCACTCTGATAAAACTAAGTTCATCACTCGAAGAAACATCTTCCTGGCTAAGGCCAGTCTACTGGCAATGGCTGAGATTCCGTTTGGGTGGCAAAGTCGGCTATCGCTGGTATCGAACGAGAGCTTTGAGATGCAAGCCACTTCTGGCAATTAGCCCAGGATGCCGCGAAAGAAGCCAACAAATCGAGGTTTGTAGCGCCTTTTCGGGCGGGGCTTTCAATGTTGCTAGCCTGCTCGTCACCGGCCCCCACACCCAAGCGTCTGTAGTGAGAACGTTTGGTCTCAATGTATAGAAATCAACACCGTGATTGTGAGTTTCTCGCCCTTTGGCTCGCACCTTGCCAATTTGACGAACAAGTCTTCAGGACAGTTCGTGAAAGCCGCGTTATCTCTGAGGTTTCAGACCTGATTTGCATTATCAGGGGTTCGATATTGCCATCGGATAGGACAAACAAGTATAGTCGATTTTTCAGACAGAAGCACGTCGCTGGGGGTCGACAAGCTCTTAATCCAGCGAATCTAGCCCCTCCCTAGTGATTTCAGCATGAACTGAAGAGCGCAAATCAACGACTACGAGAAGTCGGATGATCATGGCAAGTTTGTCCACAGGGATGCTTTGGGCATATGGATGGATGTGTAGGGGGCGATGTGTTTGGCGAGTCACATCATCTGCGTAGCATAGCTGTCTGCGGATTCACACTGAGTGTTAGCAGCCAGGTATCAAAGTTTAAATTACGTGCTAACCACGCAAGGGTAAGATGTAAAACTGCCATGCGAAATTCAAACACATTGACGGCACTGCGTACTCTCGATGCTAAATACCAAGTTGTATGCCCATTTGTTTAACTCGTCGCTGATTTCAGTATGAATCCATCGTCATTCAGTCCCATTTCAGCAAAATTACAGCATGATTGTAGATTCAGATCAACGTTCCTATTGTCAAGCTACAAGTACTCTCTAAAACATCCAAATATGATCTATAATGTGATCGGTTATGGCACATGTGAATTGAAAAAATCCTATTCCCTCGATGCAGTGCTAATAAGTTACATTTAAAATGGACGTTTGTCAAAGCTAAATTATGCTTAATACTTTTCTGAATTAAAGCTTACTTTCATATTCCTGTCCTCTCTACCTAGCTGTATCGTTGACTTTAGTCCTACTTCCAGCCGCGTTGCCTCCTTTATCTCCCTCCGCCTACCACAAACCCTTCCAAGCCTGAGCTATATCACAGCATGCCTTAGGGTACCTCTTTATTCAGATTACTTGTAAGTTAGAAAAACACTCAAGGAGTGCTGAGAACCACAGTACATTTACGTCTTTTCCCGCCGTCTCTAGCATGAGATGTCATTACCCTATTTCGCAAACTTTGTACACTTTTCCTTTTGATGCACGTTGAGTTCTTCACAGTAATACAATTTCTCAGACTTCAGCTTGGTCTAGGCAATTGGGATTGAGGCTGCGGCTGAACTGAGGTACCGCTAGTCCTGCAAAGGTCTAAGCCACTGTCCTATCTGGTCGTTTTCAACCTTTTTTCAAACTCTCATCAGGTATGTTAAGCCGATCTAATAAGAGCATGGAAAGCCTTTCCAGGCTGTTGATTTGAACTACATGCAAGCCTCGAGACGTGCTGCAAACACATGGCTGCAAGACCACAAAAAGGAAAGCCAGCAGTTTGTAAGAACAGGTACCCATACCTCAGAACCCAACCCACCATCATCAACATAACGAGGCCAAAGCGACTACTTCCAAAGCACCTTGATTGCAATGTGTTTTGTGTCGCGTAAAACTCTGTTCCAAGGTCAGTATCTTTCAAACCAGTCACAGAATGGCATTTAACCATACTATCTAGTTTGGACGTAGATATCAGAGGAACCGCTGCTCTGATAGCCTTCAGTAGCCACAATCTGGTAGTAATGCTGACCAAGGTTCAATCCGTATCTGGACCAGGCGTTGAAATGATTCTGCATGTTGACAGAACCCCCAACACGCTTAGAAGTCCGCACAGACCAATACTGCTGAAAGGTTCTAATGCCGTCGATGGATGGCTGGTTGACGCGAGTGGAGACGTAGATGTTGTAGGTACCGCCATCAGTTGTTACAGTGCCTTTAAATTGGCCTCCACTACCGGGGTTGTATGTGCCGTAGGATTCAACCACATAGTACTCGACAAGAGGATTACGAGTCCAGCCATAGACGGCCAAGTAACCGTTGCCGCTGGGATTGAAGGCACCTCCGTAGTTGATGGTTCTGGCATGGGGAATTAGCGGTAAGTATAACAGCGTATTGTTTCCCAAGAAAGTTCTTACCGGCCGGTACCTGGGTTCCAACCCTTACCACCAACGAAGTTGCCGGTATTGGTCCAGCTCACCTGGTACCGGCTACCCTCGCCCATAGTGTAGGTGACTCGGCCGCCTCCATCAGACCACCAGGAGTAGAAGTAGCCATTGTGGTAGCCCTCTGAATTGGGCGTGGCCTGACGCTTCTCAAGAAGCTCGGTTGAGTTACCGTCGTCGCGCTCGTCAAGGAAGTCAAATGGGCGACCAAGCACGGAAGTGATGGCTGCTGCAGCAAGGAAGAGAATTTTGAACGAAACCATAGTGAATGGGAGGGCAACAGTGATCCAGTGTTTGTGAGATCTTGGTTCGATGCGGTGATGGAGTGAGAGGATCTTTGCCTGTAGTCCTGACGCTCTTCATATAAGACTGTCGATACGTTGCCCCTATAGACACTATTATCAAGCCTGCTAGGACTTTTGCGAGATCTACGAGGATTTCGGAAGTCGTCTACCCTGTGTGTAGACCGAGATTAGGCTATATCATAGCTGCTTTACAGGCTAATATCGACGTAAGACAAAGTCGTTACGACCTACGCGCATCCACATCTTGGCTGGTAGCAACGAGTCACTTCATCTCTCGGCTAAAGTCCCCGCACGGCATTGGGCATAATTTGATTATGGCCAAGACGGCCTCACTCTATTGATCATCTAGGCGTTGGGGAAACCCTGACACCATCCCGTACAATAGCCTTGAATGGCATTAGTGTCGGAGGTGGTATCGGCATGTGGACAACAGGAATCACCATTTAGGAATAGTTTACATAACTCCACTAAGACCCCTGCTCGATTCTCACAAGCTGAACGAGTTTAAGCAATCTGATAGGCTACAGGCTGTGCTTCTTATTTACTACCGGCATAGAGTCGGAGATATTCCGGGCCCTAAATCGAATCCAGATGTCTCAGTAACTCGGTAGAAGGGAAGCATCGCTTGGCACCCCGGATAATCCCAGAAGTTGTGGTGCTCAGCGACTCCATCTACGGATAGATGTGTACGCGGCCTGACCTGCCAGCGGTCTGACTTGCTAGCTGAATACTACAAATATGACTGTTAGTTTGACAAAGAATAAACGCAAATACAATCTTTTACTTGGGAGACATTTTATTGCACAATTTATTCCACAAGTTAAGAATGAAGGCGTGGGCTGCGATATACGTAGTTTGGACGCTAGCTTGAACGAGACCTGAGCTCTCTGTACGCCGCACCTTTGAGCCGTACATATATACTATCTTTGGTTTGAGCATAGATGTTACTTTTATGAAAACAATTATATTGTCGTTTCGAACGTGATGTCGGGAGTATTAATATTCTTTTCTTTTTTCCCTTCCTTACTTTTTCTTTTTCCAATACTCTGCCACTAAGGAGAGGTGTCGTGCGGTTCATCCCACGCAAATACAAACCTATACCATACGTGACCTAGAGCGGTGCACTGTGACTTACACCCAAGCTTAACCACAATAGTATAGATCCAATGATTTTAAAGGGCGGAGCTTGGCTAATACTTCCCTACCTCACATTTTCATGCACACTTATTGGTTGGGACGAGAAGGCAGGGATCCTCTCTGTGAAGTATCATTGTGAACTAAGCTGTTACTTGAGCCGGCGATATTGAGATATTTTTAACATCTGTCCCCTCTGTCTCAAGAGATCAGCCCTTCAAACGGCCCTAAATCCGGTATCGTATGGATCAGATAGCTTTGAGTTCTTGCGATTAAAATTCCGGCATAATTGCGAGATTTTTGAACTCGCAAGTACATACATGGTTCATTTCAAGCTTGGAATGCGTCAGGGGGCGGCCCCTTGCTGTGAAAGTATAGTATATCCAGGCTTACACGAGTAATGAGGATCGAGAGACATAGGCAAGGTCTTGATGGAATCAAACCTATTGATAAAGGGACCGCTCAAAACAAGAGTTTAACGGTTTGTTTCTCGCAAAAAGTCAGGTTTATGGTAGAGCAAAAGCTGAGAGCGTCTAGATGTGAACGGTTGTACATCAACAGCAATAAGCAGGAGATCTCTTGTCGTTCATTGTATCAAATATCGAGCTGCCTTGAGCTAGCTATGGTCTGCAACATGACTACAAGTGGTGATTGCATTACTTGTACACGAGACTAATTCTTGCATCATGAAGGAACGAGCGCATGCAGCTGAAGTAAGACATTTTGAACCATAACTCAAGGAGCATTGCTTCAAGGTCAATGGCCTGCAAACATAGTTTTGCTTGCCACAAAGCTACAACAGTCTAACAGACGTTACTGATTTAGCAAAAAAGTTACGCGTTCCAGTACGTATTCACAGTTGGTTTTAGAGTTGATCTGTTGGTCCTTGCGGTCAATGTCCCTATATGGCTAGCGTCATGTTTCAGGAATGCTGCTAAGTTGAGTTCCCCCTACGAACATTGAGGGCGTCAAATCCTATTTAATAGTGTGATCTCTAATCCTTTTTATTTTCTGAACCTTCCAGCCACCTATACCCGGAAGAAGTTGATTCGCATTGAGTGTCTGGCTGCGTCTACTTCAATCTTATTGCGCCAACTGCCTCACGGAGTTCTAAGCCTTTGGAATTCTTGGCGTGGTCGACATCAGATTCTTGCGGGAAGAGTTAGAGGGAGCCTATGTTGTTATTTAAGAGCGGGAGTGAAATTGCCTGAACAAGCTCTCGAAACGGGGATACAGCACAAACTTCTATGATAATCGTGAGAAGCATAAGCTTTTTACTGCTGATAAGTTCGAAATGGCTGGTCTGGCATCCACGTTTTGGTCTCTCAAAGTTGCTCACGATCTTGTTCTAGCAGATGGAACCTTTTCAATGGAGACTAGGCAGATGCTTGAAAGGGCAACTCGTGGAACAATGGTGGCGAAACCAACATTGATTTCAGTAGGCGAGCTGATATGGTTTGTAAGTATTTTTCTATATGATCTAAATATGAAAGATAGATTCTCCAACAAAACTTCGATGGCATTATCGATGAACTGCTTCTAACGATTAAAGGCCTGTCATGATGAAATACGTGCCAAGTTTATGGCTTGATACTGGAATATTTGGAAGATGCAAAGATCTCACCGGCCTTTTTATCGAATATTGTTGATCATATCAGCCCCTAGGGTGCTAGACCACATTAGCTGAAGAGTGTCGTTCCTTCATATAGCAAAAACAATCATAACATTAAGGGCTTGAAGGAGGCCGTCTTGGATCTTTCGAAGGGACGGATGTGGTTTAAAGGGAAAGGAAAAGGCTAGTTGTCAATCAACCCAATAGGTTTGTACGTGCACCACTCAAAGTACACGTACACTGAGTGCGCCTGTCTGGATGTATTGGGCCCGTAATTCGCAATGGTGATATGGTGATACCGACGCTTGCTGGGGAAGATGTGCCAAATACTGCGTCTCAGCTGTACATTGTGCGGTAAAAACCGTAGTTGTGCAGCCTTTCATTCTTGTCCACTTCATGTGAGGGCGGCTACCCTATCTCAGTCCGTAGCGACTGTGTAGATGTTGATGAAGAGAAACATCGTTATAAGAGAAGCGGCCAAAGGATACAAAGGCAACCGCATGGTTTTCTTTGACGTGTTGAACACGTTATTCAAAACAATCTAGCCGAGTTAGCTCGCATCTGCCGCCCACTCGCCCAGGCAATTGTCTTCCTTCAAACTCATCAATAGTCTCATTCTAAGACTCTCTTCGTGGAAAACACCCCTTTTCACCCTCTTTACTCTTTCCTCAGAGTATTTCTCGAATAGACGGACGCGATGCGAATTCCAAGCCCAGAATTACACGGTGAATGCCGAGCAGAGCGTCAGCTTAACCCGATCAGATCAACCTGGTTGGGGGGACCGCCTTCTAGCGGAGTCAAATCGCGGGCTTCCCGCGTCTCACTGACTTACCTCAGTGTTTCGGTCACCGCCCGCACCGTAGACTTCGCAAGTGTCCAGAGAGCCCTCCCTACGAGAAACTAGGAACTTTTTCTCGTTCCGCCTTGATTTGGTTTAAGTACATGCAACTTTCAGGAAAGTATTGCATTGGATTTCAAACATTGTGTAGTTAGCTTTGCTCTTGTTACAGAGCTTTATCAAAACTCTCAAGTAGGGTTTTCTTCATAGCCGACGATCCGAACATGGCCGCCAGATCCTGAGGCATTCCAGAACCATGTCTTTTGCAAAATCATTGGCAGCTGTAAGTCATAGCAGAGCTCTAAAAGTACATTCTAGATAGAGAAGGCGAAAATCACGCACTTTTTGATGCTAGCCTCCATCAAGTTACACCACGGCCAACGACTGATTGATTTCGTATGGCAAAACTGGCGTTATCTTCGTTATCGTGTTCATCCTCCAGTTACAGATTGAGTATGAATGACATCGCACCATCATTGCGCGCATATTCAGAAGTATGCGCCCTTAGAAGAGGGTGGCGCCGAACGCTGATGCGATCTGCATGGCATGCAGTGTGTGCGTACTGCCAAAGTCAGCTGAAGACGCCCTATGAATGCTGATTGGCGGAAGTACGCCTTAACTACCAGGGTATGGCTTGGAGATGGGCTCATCGCGTCGGAGGAGAAGGGGTCGTGCATGAAGTGATACGGCATGGAGATACTACAGCTGACTCTGTGTCAAAGAATAGCATTATAACGGCCCGAGTAGCCAAAAATGACCCCGATAAATACCAACCATAGCACAAGGTACCTAGCAAGCAACAGACCAGCATTGTGGGCGCTTGAATCAAACTACAGCTTTGGGAAAATCGAAGTCGATGGCAGCTGGACAAGGCAATGACATGGCTAGCCCTTATTACACTGCAAATTTTAGGACAGGAGAGTTGGAGCTGTAAGCCCTAAGTTTCGCTCCTGCATTGTAGATGTCTGCCGGACGGACCAAGTGTACGGAACTTTCGGCAACCTACCTGACGATAGCTCCCCGTCTGTACCTGTCTAACCTGCGACCTATGAGCCGGACCTACTCTTACACTGTGTAGCCTGCATCTGCCCGTAAGAATAAGATTTGCTGATTGTTAACCTACAATATCAACAAAGTGAATTGGCCTGACGTGCCGATCTACATTCGGTCGCGTAATAAAAAGTTGTGACGATCGGCGCTTCATCAACCTGCTCAGGCGTGTGAACAACAACTGACAGCTATACTCATGGCTTTGACTTCGACACGGTAAGGATATCGAAGGAATCTCTAGATCGCACGAGTCTGTCGGTGAGAAACAGATACTGATTAGCCTCTTCGTCCCGGGCGGGTTTCCCACTGTATTCCTTATCACATCTAGATTTAAAGCTTTCATTATGGCAGACGCTCCCGAGCTTCGTGAAAACCATGGCCGCCATAGAAACTTTAGGTGATCAATTGGCAGTCGAAAACGTACGGGTGCCGTTGCGTCACGATTTGACTCGCGGGGGGATAAACAACGGGCCCCAAACGTGTTGAGAGAAAGTTTCGGGTAGTAAAGACTTGATTGCGGCTTGGTCGCCGGCGGCTCATCTTGGGAGATAAGTGCGCATGCCCGTTTTCCGACTGAACCAGGGATATCCACCAGACGAGACGAAAAGGGCTCCCGCTTTTTCCCACGCGTGGACATTGCTATTTCTGAATGATTGAGTAAAATACTCGACGCGAAAGTTTTAATGCTGGATATCAAACTAACCCTGAATAGTTCACCATGTTGACGAGTCGCAAACTGTGGTACTGGCCGCTGAGTAAATGCAACACCTAACTATAGAGTTATTGAACCAGTAACAGTTGCGTGAAAGACTGTACTGTCTGTACCGTTATCTTTTGAAAAAAAAAAAAAAAAACGAGAAACTTGCCTAAAACAAATAGTCTCACAAGAGATTGTTTTCGACTGCCACTACAATGTTAACAGCTCCAAGACTATCAAGCCTGTCGATGAGGGAGGATACTCTCGCTGCAACTTCCATGTCATATAATGGACTTTGGGCCGCAAGTGGAAGGGTTCGGAATAATGACTCGAGGAGAGGCGTGCTGTGTAGTCTCCAGGGTACAGCGACTCGGCTGTTCTCGGATGCAATGTTTCTTGTACAGGTTCATGCGGGATGCTAATGTGCTGGATCTTCATCTCTCCACATGACTGGGGAGTTATGTGCCGGTACAACCATAACTCTTGGTTGAGCTATCCATCTAAGTAGGGCTAACGATGCTCCCAGCAGATTTCAAGCTTAATGACAGTGTTTTTTTGGACGTCGCAGGCGCAACGTGGGCAGGGCTTGGAGATGGCACCCCGGTTATCCAAAGAAAAATTGTCCGCCACACCTTTTAGTGTTCACTGTGAAGATGAGCACTTCACGAGTCAAGTTGGCGTATTGCGCTCAAAAATGCCAACTAATGCACCCTATTAACCAGGAGTTATAAAACCTCCAAGTTCTCACCGTCGCAATGGTTTTCCTTCCATTGTTCAGCATCGAAGCTGAACATACCGTACATTTTGTCAAACGGGCTTTCTGTTTCTTCTTTGATGGGGTGATCACTATGTCAGACGCGACTCAATCCGGGACAATGTCACCACTTCCAAAAAGTCACCGCTCTGGTCTGATATCTTTGGCCGCAATTTCCTTCATCGCATTCCTTTCCACTGCTCTTCTTTGGCTTTTCATTACGTACAAGCTTTTAGTAACCTGGGACAAGAGGCTAGCTCAAAGGAGGCGAGAGAATCGACAACACAGCAGCATGCTAGCTGAGCCACCAGACTTCTCTGTCTGGTTGCATTCTGCTTCTCGGTGTACAAACCCATTGACCCACGTCGGAGGATTGAATAGTTTGGCCGGTTCACGAGGGACTCCCACGGCCCAGAGTGGTTCCGATGAAGCACGCGACGAGGAAGCAGAAGAAGCTCATAATCCTTTTCCCACCCTTATCTACAACCATATCTTAGCAGAGATTATGGAGGCCTTCTTTTTTGGGTTGAGCTGCTATTGGGTGGTACGTAACGGTATCTTCACGCTTTCGCCGGTCTGCTGGGCCCAAGGCTGGCTAGGTTCAACGAGCAATTTGGCTACTACTTTGTTTTCATTAACAATAACGGTTCACATGTTCTTGATAGCGTGTTTTGGATATGAATCGTCCCCGTTGCGTGTTTACACATGGACAATTGGCGTGTGGATGTTCGGCTTTGGAATCAACTTCACAGCATTTCGTGTTTCCACCCTTCATCCCACGGCTGGCATGGCATCTTTCTATGTGAGATCTAACATCTGGTAAGAGAAAACCCAGGCTTCAACTTCCTCTTGAAGTGTCAATAGAGACACCCCTTGGAGCATGCTGATTCTGATGAACTATTTTACTCCCACTTAGGTGTTGGATTTCCCCTGAGTATGGACTTTGGCGCCTCTGGGGCCATGTCTTTTGGGTCATCATCTCAACAATTTTGACGATCACCCTTCACTCTTTCACGTTCTTCAGTCTTTGGCGTCAACAGCGGACCTGTCAGTATTTACGAAAAAAATCATTGCAGAGCACGAGATCAGAGTCACGAGGTGGAAGAAGCCGCCATCAGTCGGGAGAGCCACAGTTTTCTCGGTACCACCCGGCCTTCCTTATTTTTCCCTTCATTCACATAGCTTGCAGCTTGCCGCTTGCTGTTGGCCGAATCGCATCTCTGTTCGGACTCGATCTTGGCGTAAACTACTTTACCTTTGCAGGTTCTGTTTTAGCCATCAACGGCATCTTTAACGCCGCTATATGGACATCAACAATTGTTTTCAGCAAGCAGCAAGAGGTGCATGGTCCACCGTCAAATAAATGCGCGTTTGTGAGGACGCCGGCACGGGAGTTCGGACATATGGTAGTCGTTTACGGGCCCGCTAGCCCCCCGCCAGAATTCACTAAAGAAAGAGGTGGGAAGCAGTGGTGGTGGTGGAAAGATGGTTGCCGAGTTGGATGGCGAAGATCTCGGGCCAGCGCGAGCAACCCGTTTGACACGCATCTAGAGCAGAATGTACCCATGGACGTTGTGGCAGCAGTTGGGACAGAGTCGGCCGGTTCGTACAGGTTCGACAGGTAGTTATCCTTGGCCCGGACATCTCTGACGCCACGATGGGCGACTTCCGTTCATAATTATCGACCCAGATGACACTGAGTAGTTATAGCGCGTGATATAACGGAGTTTCCTTGGCGGACCATTGTAGAATCTGAGAGCTCGCGCCGAAATAGAAAATCAATGGCCTGTTTCTATTCAGAAAAGCAAAGGCAAAACACACATATACTTACGACGATCAATCTCATGGGTCTAACCAAAGATATTACACGAAACAGTTGACCTCACATGCCGCAATGCTTCTGAGGAACTAAGTCGAAGCCGCAGGTGCAACCATAGTTGTTTGTCAAATGGCCTAAAGGCCACCCGTTCCAACCACATCGAAGAATTATACTGTACTTTTAGGAGCCCATCACAGATACACCAGGCACCCATTACCATATGTTATGTTGGGTCTAGATTGCAGGCGGTAGATCTATCCGCAATGTACAGTGATAAGCTGAAAAGACTGGCCATTGGATTAGCTGACGTAGATGCTGCATATGCTATGCCACAACTGGCACTACCCTGAAAAACGAAAAGAATAAGCTTTTGCGTGCGACATGACATGCGGAGATAAGACACGTAATCGCTGTTACTGAGGGAGGGCATTTCGATAAAGCCTTTCTCAGAGACACAGGTCAGGTTTGGCGACGCCGAGTTGAGCTCCGAAGGCTGGCCAGGACCAGTACCACTTTTCCGGAGCCGGCCTCGGAGATGTCCGGTCACCAAAATTGAGGCCGGGGCGCTTGTTTTTTGCTCTGACATATGTTTTTTTCGGCAGCCCAACAAATCAACGAAATGCTACCCGAAACTGTGTTAGGTCTCACCACACGTGATATAAGCAAAGCATGCGTTTTAGTACCAAGCCGATTGGCAAGCTTTCCTTCTCCCCCAGATTTCCTTTCCTACAGTTTTCGGGTCCATAACTGACCATCAGCCATGGAGGTAATTGCAGCTGGTGTCGCGTGGGCGTTGAATCAAACGTCCTTGCCAAAGAGAATCCTGAGTCAACTTGGTCTAGCTTCTTTGGTCGCCCGAAGCGGGATTTCATGGCCAGAGCTCTCATCTAAGCTGTCACCCGGCGCGTCAATTGTGCTTCCAAAAGACACCTTGTTCAACAACACCATAGATAGATGGCGGGAGTGGCATGCACCAGATGTCGGGGTAGTCGTCAAAGCGCTCACTGAGGGTGACATCCAAGCAACGGTGAGCGCGCTTGTCCGGTGGTGACGACAGGGCCTTTCCAGAAATCTTTTGGAGGGTTTTCCGGAAAACCAGCGGACAAAACTTGATGCTAACATTGGTATTGAAGGTTCGATTCGCCAACGAGCATAATATGCCCTTCCTCGTCAGGTCCGGCGGCCACGGTGCTACTGAATCATTGAGTCTTGCGAAGAAGGTGGTGATGATCGACCTGCGCGACTGGAATTCGGTTGACATAGCCAATGATGGCAATACTGCAACAATAGGTGGAGGCGCGACTGTGAAAACCGTCGTTGAGGCCCTCTGGGAGTCCGGAAAACAAACCGGTTGGTGTGCTGATTGCTGCACTATGTCATCAGGGCGACTAACCGCACGTAACCATATCAGCGACTGGCATCTGCGAATGCGTCGGTATCTCTGCGCCGGTTCTCGGGGGCGGCCACGGCTGGCTTCAAGGTCAGTATGGTCTGGCCTCTGACCAGGTTATCTCGGCACGAGTCATTCTTCCAAACGGCGAGGCCGTCACAGCCTCCGAAGAAGAGAACCCCGATCTCTTTTGGGCCCTACGTGGCGCTGGACACAATTTTGGTATCGTCACGGAGTGGCAGTACCGCATCCACGACGTCAACAATCCAAAGTGGTCATATGAGATATTTATCTTTGACGGCGACAAGCTTGAAGAGATTTTCGATCTGACCAACAAAATGATGAAGACGCAACCTCCTGAGTTTATCTACTGGATTTATTTTGTCAATATCCCGGAGATCAACCCCAATCAGGTGGGCTCCAAACTCTTTTCTTTGGGTACGTGATGGAACGTTGACGCCAGCTCAGCCTGTTGTCTGGTACGCAGTTATCCACGATGGCCTGGTCGATGCGGCGCGAGAGTATGCTCGACCTCTGCATGACATCGGACCTATCAACGTCGAAGCTGGAGCAGTTTCAATGCCTGAACTGGCCAGTCTGACGTTCCAGGGCGAAAACAGTGTCGGATGCGCCAAAGGCTTCACAGGTCTAAGATTTCCTATCGGACTTAAGACGCACAATCTAGCCGCCATACGCCAAGTGTTCAACGACATCGCGGAGGTTTCAAACCGCATACCCGAACTCAGTGGGTCCTTCTTCTTGCTAGAGGGTTACTCGACGCAGGGAGTCAAGGCTGCAGACGACAGAGCCTCCGCTTTTCCGCACCGTCAAGATGAAATCTTGGTCACTTCATACATCATGTATAAGCCCAACGCGTCCCTGGATGCTGTCGCTCAGGACCACGGGGAGAGGCTGAGAGGGCATTTGTTAAAGGGCAGTGAGGATCCGGATCGACTACGGGCATACGTGAATTATGCACATGGGAAAGAATCGCTCGAAGCCGTATATGGCTGGGACGAATGGAGATTGGAGAAGTTGAAAAGGTTGAAGGAGAAGTGGGATCCCGAGAATAGGATGAGATTCTATAATCCCATCGTCTGACGATGAGTGTCCAGGGGCACTCGATAGGAGACAAAGTTTACCACATCCACCCTTGAACATGCAGAGACCGTGCTTAGCACCAGGGTATGAAGAGTGAATGAATAATTATATTAATAGTTTACAATCTGCGCATCAGTTGTATTTACTTCATGTAACAACAAGTCATGAAACGAGGTGCGAATTGGCTGTTTGATTCTTGCCTTGAACTCGACTTAGCCGGCTTATGATTACTAGGTTCCCCATTATATACTCCTAACTACCTTCCCGACCATCTCACTTGTATAACCACTTTCATTGTAGTTATTCCTCCACGGTGTGCTAAATGATTTACCGCCAAAAATCACTCGCTAGCTCTCATTAACTCTTCACTTCGCCAGCGTACTCACTTCGTCCTCAAATAGTTCCAATGCAATCTCCGAGACTAGCCCGGGTCCCAACCTTTGACTGAGATTATGGAGTGTGCCTGAAAACCGTGCTTTACAAGACTGAGATCAAACTACTTTCTATGCTTAGAACTACTCGACAGCAAGCCTGATGCTGCCTGGATAGTCTCGTAAACCGATTTTTGGCTGCAGTTGCCTGGAAGGGCCCCCAAGATCGCGGATTAAGAGTAAGTGGCCCGCCCCTCTAATATCAGTTATTGGCCTCATCGAATGCCAGGCGACAAACTGCCGAACTGCATCCGGCCATTTTTTCTAGTCTCGCGTGGGCTCCCGGGTTGAATTAGACGTTGACTTAGACTTGTAAGCTTGAGCTGTGGATTAAAGCGAAATACCATTCGACACGGAGAAAGCAAAGCACAAAATGCTTATGTTAAAAGTGGATAGCTCCGCGAGAGATCACCATGTACACACGCATTGAGACTGACATCAACGCGGCAAACCGTCCCGAGATGGTGTCCTGGCCCACCCCGAGGAGGCGGGTTGCGCTGTTGTGACGTCACCCCTTGGCACATCATCAAGATCAGGTTTGGCGCGAATGACATGCTCTAAGCGACAGTGCAGTGCTCTTTTATGAGGGCATCATCCAATTTTTCTTTTTCGAAAATCCCTAGTGTTGCTCTTCATAAAGCGCCGAAGCACTTGAACTCCGACCTCCCACTCCACAACATCACCAAGACATTTCAACTACCCATACTCAACAGACTCCAACCATGGCAGCAAACACACACACCGCCTCTCTCGATGCCGAGAACCTGAGCACCAACACCACCTACCAGAACCCCAACGTCAACCCAACGACGTCACAGGGAACCGCTGGTGTCAATCTGGGCGAGCGTCGTCTGGGCGGCGCGAGCACTGATCCTGATGCCGGCTACAGCGCAACAACCGGCACGGGCGCAGCGGGAGCTGGCGGCGTCGGCAGCTCCATTGGTAAGGAAGCCAGTGTTACCGGCAGCGACGCCGCGACGCAAACACCATCCAGGGCGGCGAACAGCACGGTTGGTGGCGGTGACGCACCGACGACGCACGGCGGTGGTATCGGTCAGCAGATCAAGGGCGTTTTTGCCCAGGGACACGTGAGCTTTGACTTTTGAGTGAGATTGAGATGTTGGTGCTAACTTGTTTGGATCATCAGGGTGTCGGAGAGGTGCTCCGTGGCAAGTTCAACTCTGCTGTTGATACCATGGCTGGAGACTCGGAAGGGCTGGCTGAGGACAAGACGGTCACTACTGGCGGAGAAAGGGAGTTTGCTAACAGGGATTTCGCCAAGAAGGGGACTACTGATAAGGCATTGTAGGCTGGGGAATTAGGAATCGCGAATTTGGATAAGCACAGGACGAATACTGTACGATACCACGATGTATTAATTTGATAGAGTATAAGGAGCCCATTTGATACTCGTGAGTTTTACCCCTTGCAGCCCGGAACTTTTGCATCGAGGCTGACGATGACCTCATTTTACAGAGGTGTCCGTTCTACAGCTCCGAGCTTTATTGGCTGATAGGTGAGCAGGCTGGGCCTGCCAAATTTTGTATCTGTTATTCCAGGGTCCATATCAACCCAGTTTAAGAGTGATAATACGAAGCGTGCGCCAAGATTCTGACATACTTTTCATTTTGGCTACTTTTGATTGAATAGGAACTCCGCCCCATGGCTCAAGTACACACGCTCGAGATCTCATAGTAGTCAGCAATCTTCACAAACGTTCTTTTCTGCTCCAAATATCCGATCTATGCCGTTGACTGCCGGTTCGATTACATGATGAAACCAGAAGAGGAGTCGCACGGCATACAGGGCTTCGAAAAGCGTGATAGTGAGAGCGACTTTTCTGAAGTCACTCATATACCGCCCATTACAGGGCCCTGCTCAAACAAACTTCTATTCGTTATAAGCGATTTCTATGGCCCGTAATCATTCCTATAATTGTCAGATTGGCAGGGTGTTGCGGCAGCTCACTATGAGGGACGGGAAGTAAACCGTTTGCCAGATGCAACAATCATCGAACATTCGAAGCAGATCTAATCGGATGTGCATCGACAATAAGTTGGAAGCTTCTGTTATCAAGCCGTAATCAACATATGAATTCAATATCCCCGAGCTTAGCAGGCTTGTGGTCATGTACCCTCCCTCATGTACGTTTGTGTCGTCGATCTTAGATCCAACGTTGACGCAGGCATATGTGGCCAACTACGAAATATACAAGCCTTAGGGTCGTCTACGGGAGTATCCAGAGAGTAAATCTGAGTCCTAACTACGGCATCTCCAGTTACGGCACATCCCGCATTCTCGAATGCCTGGCACACACACGACCTCCTCCATCAGCGGGTGAGAGCTGACTTCCTATATGGGAATAGCGCACTATCGTCCGGCTCCGAAAGTCAATTCCGGGTGGTCCCCACCAAGCCAGTGGGAGCCGGGCAGCTGGTGGGGGTCACGGGAAGTTTCAGCTGCCACACTGTGGCACCTGGCGCAACGGCTCGGCCAGCGTTTTCTGTTTGAAACGTGACACTTCAGTCCCAGCTCTTCCGGAGCATCGCGACCGGACATTCGTCACCTTAATGAGAGAAGGCGTACACTCACTCACTTGCACCTGGTCTCCTACGATGCGCAAGCAGTTACCGACGTGACTCCTTCTTTTGCTCCCTTTTTTTTTTTTGCACTGGCGGTGCCTTCTTCATAGGGCCCGGTGAAACAGAGCCGCGATGGCTTCCAACACGCACAATGACGTCCGATTTCAGCAGCTCGCTTCCTCGCGAAGCACCCCCAGATCGTCCTTCGATTCGGCATCTGGCCCTCACGACGAAGCCTTTGCCCTCTTATCCGATGCTGAATCTGTCTCATCCGACGGCATCGAACTAGGCAATATCAACTCAATGGATGACGGCCCGACTTCCTCCACATCAGAGGACAGCCGCCCGGCCAATTCTCGGTCCGAAGCCTTGAGGAGAGAAGCCTTCGAGGCCGAGCATTCCCTCAAACCGCGAGATGCCATTCGCGCATATCCGATGGCCGTGTTCTGGAGCTTGGTAGTATCATTGTGTGTTATTATGGAAGGTATGTATTCTCCGTTCCGACTCTCTAGAGCTCTTGCGTGCTCGTAAACAGACCCAGAAATGGCACGGAAAGTACCAATGCTAACAACGCCCAGGATACGACACAATCCTTATCGGCAGCTTTTTTGCCCACCCAGAGTTTACCAAGAAATTTGGAGAGCAGAAGGATGCCCAAGGGCACGATCAGCTCTCTGCCTTATGGCAAGCCATACTCGGCAATAGCAGCACAATTGGTTGTATCCTTGGTGTCCTTGCAAACGGTCTCCTCGTTGAGAGATTTGGCCAAAAGATCGCCCTCGTCGGGTCGCTCTTTGTCCTCGCCGGTTGCATATTCATCACCTTCTTCGCCGTCAACAGAGTAATGCTCATGCTTGGCCAGATTGCCTGCGGTCTACCTTGGGGGGTATTCGCATCTTCAGCGCCCGCATATGCTTCCGAGGTTCTTCCTCTGACTTTGCGGGTGTACCTGACGACGTGGACAAATATGTGCTTCATCATCGGTCAGCTAATCGCTGCCGGTATTCTAGCAGGGCTCATCCCCCTCCGAGATCAGTGGTCATTCCGCATTCCCTTTGCGCTTCAATGGGCCTGGCCGGTTGTCCTTATCCCCTTGCTCGTATTTGCGCCCGAGTCTCCGTGGCATCTTGTGCGGAAAGGCCGCGTGGATGAAGCAGAGGCCTCGTTGTCCCGCCTCCAGAGAAGGAAAGTTAACAACTTGGACGTCAAATATCGCTTGAAGGAGATTCAGGACACCAATGACTTGGAGGAAAAGCACCAGACTGGGACAAGCTACTGGGACTGCTTTCGCGGTGTCGAGCTCCGACGCACAGAGATTGCCTGCATGGCATTCGCCGCCCAGGTGCTATCGGGCTCTAATTTCGCCTATAACTCAGTATACTTTTTCCAACAGGTCGGGCTGCAGACGCAGGACACGTACAATCTTAACATTGGGGGAACCGCACTTGCGCTGGCTGGGACTTTTTTCAACTGGTTCGCCCTGATGCCTCGTTTCGGTCGACGCCGTATCTTTCTTTGGGGCATGTTCACCATGTCCGTCATACTTTTCGTCATCGGTGTTCTTGACGAATTCACTTACAGCTCAAGCACTCTATCAAAGGCCATCGGCTGGGCACAAGCGGCTCTCACTCTTGTGTGGACCTTTATCTTCCAGCTCTCGGTAGGCCAGCTTGGATGGGCGATCCCGTCCGAAGTCGGCTCCACAAGGCTCCGTCAAAAAACGATTTGCATCGCGAGATTCGCTTACTATGTCATGAACCTGTTAGCTAGTACCATTCAACCATACTTCATCAACCCGAACTCTCTGAACCTCAAGGGAAAAACTGGTTTTATTTGGGGCAGTACGGCGTTCTGTACCTTTGTCTGGGCATTTTTCCGGTTGCCAGAGACCAAGGGACGCTCTTATCAGGAGCTGGACTACTTGTTCCACAGGAAAATACCAACAAGGCTTTTTGAAACTGTGGATATCGATGTTCTCGACGAGGATCAGGAAAAGTTGGTGGTCCAGCCCTCACACTGACCCTTGGTGGCCCCGTGCAAACATTTTTCACTTGACGCGACTAGTCGATTAAGCATATTCTTTTGGTTTGAAGTTGGTCGGTTAAATCTATACTGGACTGTGTCGAGCCTTGTCTCGTAATCATTGGCATCGTGTGTGATAGAATAGATGTAATCCAGGGATGGTTCTAGAAGCTATGGTTATTCCTCTACCATTGGGCCAAATACGCCACGTTACCTACTCGCATTTAGTAGGCTGATGATTCTCTTTCCACCTCGGACACCGAAATGTTAGTCGGAGCCATGGTGCGCGGACGAGTTGTAAAAGCTCTTCAGCGTGGATTTCGACAGTGAGGCTTTTGATCGTTATGATAGGATTATGCAGTGCATAGGAGCTCAGGGAGTCTACCAAAGCAACATTACAGTTAGGAACTTCGTGAACCAAAAGAGAGCTCCCCCGTAGGATCTTGAGGCTTTCAAAATCTGTCCCACACATGCTATACCAGTGGCAGAGGGGCATGGTGACGATCTGGGGGTCTTCAGCCAAGCGCTTGAGCTCCCGTTTGCCGACGTTATGGAGAACATCAATGGTTTGAATTGTTGAACGTTGCTCATAAGTTGCATTACCTGAGAAATTGAGGAAACAGATGTGACAGCCGACATCAAAAACCAATGTTGATTCATGGAGGATCGACCAGGCAACAACATAGGTAGGCAGCGACCATTTTCTCTGGCAAGGGGACTCTCACTCGAGTATAACTATAGCATCTTCATCCTATCCCGCTCCTGGACGAGAGTGCCCTGTCCGCGTATTTTTAAATCACAGCGTGACCCGCGGATGATTTGCGAATAGTCAGAATTGCTGCAGCGTTATCGTCGATGAACTAAGAAGGCCCCGACTTCCCTTCCGGTTTCAAATACAACAGGTGGCCGTTAGGAAGCTGCATGTCGATGTTAGTGGTGATTGAATTGATCATGTATGAAGATGCACGTCGCCCGATACTCACTTAGCGTTCTGGCGGACGACGGGGCCAGAAAGCGAGTCACTCGGAGGTGAATGTTGTTGATACCAAAAAGTGGCTGGATAGCGGAGGTTTATGATGACTGAATGTTGAGAGCGTTTATACAGGCCTCTTTTCATGCTGAGCATTAGTTACTCTGGCTATGGAGGTCTTCGCCAGGCGGACGATTCGGCAAGGTCACCAAAACTTTCCGCCAGGAGCTGGGACATTCACTGTGCAATATAACCTCAAGAACGGTGAGCGAAGCAGAAATGTTCCGTTTGCTGCGTCGAGGACTGGTACCCCGTTCCTGGCGTGGGATGCAAGCGACGGTGTTGCTTGGGCAGGGGTTGGCTTACTTATGGAGCAACAGAATCGGTTCACGTAGGTGATGTCATCATAGCAGCTGAAGATTGACAACAATTGAATTTAAATGGCGATAACCCGGCCCGAAAGTAGATGACGAGCGTGAAATAAGGTTCCAGTAGCTTGATGCCAGACACCGTACAAAGCCATCGAGGGAGATCATAGCTTCGCCCTACGAAATGTCCCCACACATCCACAAAGCCCCTGGGCACTCGACTACAACGTACCTACCTCCCCGAGGTCCGGGGTATCCCCTGGAATCGGGCACGCGTTCCCCTGCTGCTGCTAAGCCATTGATCAACCAACAGGTTTCATCCAATGGGTTCTTGACTATTAGCTAAGGGGGCTTAGGAGCTAATGAAGCAGTTACCCCAACGAGGAACCGCGGGGGAAATGACCTCGGCACGTTTTATCTTGGTGTGAACGCAGGGAGGGCGGCTTGCCACGGCTCCCGCATGATCCGGGGCCCAGTCTTGATAACGAGGCCGATGCGGGGGAAGCTGCACGGCTCCCTCACCACTCAAAACCATCACACCGTGCTCCCGTCAGTTTTCCTGGCTCACTTCGTCTCATTGATCGTTTCCAGCTTCATGAGCCTTAGTCCCTATCCCTAACACCTTCGACGTCTTCGTCTTGCTTATTGCACAACGCTCCTTATCCCTCAGACAACCTGGCGCCTGGAACGGAACCTCTTATCTCAAGCTGCCCTTCATCCTTCAAAATACAGCGAGAGACTGACGGGCAATTCCTCATCCACCAGGAGAACCACTCATTCGCACATTGGACACACTCCGAAGGTCGCGTGATCAAATACACCCAATATGGCAACAATCGTTGAGAAACGCGGGGGCCAGACTATTTACCGGTCTCCGGACACCATTGATCTCCCCAAAGTCGACTTGCTGACATTTCTATTCGGTATGCGTCACAGCCAATCAGCAAAGGCCCCTTGATACCCCTTCATCTAGTCCGTTATAGTTCACGGTCCTAACAATGACACAGACTCACCGAATAAGAGGCTGCATCATGACACTGTCCTCCACGCGGATGCGGCCAATCCGTCAAGGTCAATCACCAAATCACGTCTGGTCGTGCTCCTCAAACGACTCGCCCACACCCTCCGTCACCAGTATGGTATTAAAAAGGGAGACGTCGTCCAGATTATTTTCACTGGCCACTTCATGGCGCCCACGGTCTTCTACGGCATCATCGCCGCCGGAGGCTCCGTCGCCGCATCAACCCCGTCCTCGTCGGCTTCGGAGGTTGCCCGGCAGATCAATCTCACGGAGAGCAAGATGGTAATTTGCAGTCCCGACCTCAAAGAGCTCGCCGCTGCTGGCGGCACTGCAGCTGGCCTGCCGGAGGACCGCATCCTCTACATCGGCGACGACCGCGACTTTCAGCTATTTGAGGCCAAATCCGGCAAAAAAGTGACCATCGCAGAGCAGGAGCTCAACTGGGAACGCGTTACAGATCAGGAAACCCTCGAAAACACTGTTGGATGCTTCATCTACAGCAGCGGCACCACCGGGATCCCCAAAGCCGTGAAGGTCTCGCACTCGAACATCATCGCTCAGACCATGTTCATCTGTACGCCGAGCATCAAATACTACGAAACCCGCCCCGGAATGGAGTTCATCACGCTCGCTCACCTACCAGCAGCCCACATTTCCGGCCTACAGGCCTACATCGTCAACCAAACGTACCTGGGCGGCATCGTCTACTGGATGAAAAAGTTCAATTTTGTCGAGTTCCTCGAGTACAGCAAGAAGTACAAGATCACGACTTTCTTCAGCGTGCCTCCTATCTATCTCATGATTGCAAAATCTCCACTCGTCAAGGACCACTTCGACCATGTAGAATTCGCGCTGACCGGCGCGGCCGCTCTAGGAAGAGAGACGCAGGCGGAAGCGCAGAAGAAAATGGGCAAGGGGAAGGCTATTCTAGGGCAGACTTGGGGCCTCAGCGAGACGACTGGTGGCTTTACTATCTTGCCCCGGCATCTCACTGACGATACGGGGAGCGTTTCGATGATCGTCGCTAACTGTGAGGCGCGGCTTGTTGACGAGGACGGAAAGGATGTTGAGGTTGGCCAGCCGGGCGAGATGTGGTGCCGCGGGCCGATCGTCACCAAGGGGTACTTCAAGAACGACAAGGCGAACAAGGAAGCATTCGTCGACGGGTGGTTTTGCACTGGCGACAGGCTGTCCTTCAAGGATGGGAAGTTTTACTTTGTTGATCGCAAGAAGGTTGGTCTGCCCGATCGGACGCTTTTCCTTTCAAAACTGCTAACACTCATCGTTGTAGGAGTTGATCAAGTACAAGGGCTTCCAAGTAGCCCCGGCAGAGCTTGAGGCTCTTTTAGTCACGCACCCAAAGATACAGGATGGTGCAGTCATAGGGATCGACGGCGAGGGCACGGAGCTGCCCAGGGCTTACGTTGTCGCGGACAAGTCGCAGATCTCTGCCAAGGAGATCCAAGAGTGGGTGGCCAGTCAAGTCGCGAGCTACAAGAAGCTACGCGGAGGCGTCGTTTTCATCGACGCCATTCCCAAGAGCCCGTCAGGGAAGCTGCTGCGCAAAGATCTGAGAGCATTGGCCAAACGTGAGACTGGAGCCAAATTATAGAGTAGTCCGGTCACCGTTCTGATTGAATGCTTCTGGTTTGTCGTTCTTCGCGAAATCACTGTTCCATCCTTTGGCTTCGTTCCTAATTTCTCGTCTGCCGGGTTTGCATGCAGACTCGACATGCGCAGTAGTAATGATTGCTTCAAAGAGTTGAAAGCACCGTCTCCAAATAGAACGGCCCCTGCCCCACAATTGCAACTATGTTCGATTTGAAATAGCGAGTCGTTTGACGAGCAAATCCATTCCTTGGTTCAAATGTAATGCCTCTTATAACTTGACTCACGCTCATCTTCATACATCGCTGGGAAACAGACAGCTTAGCTATATTGTCACACCCTTCTTGAAGTAGCCCTTTAAAATCATAAAAGACAGTCTCCTAGGGTTTTCATAGACATAATGAGCACTGAATATTGACTTTTTCTGTAAATGCCGTATCTACCCTAATAATCTTCTGCACCCTGGGGAGTACGAAAATATTCGCATTGACCGTCGTGTATACGTTTGTGGACACGAACATGATATATCACCATAAGGCTAGAACATTAAGGGGTTGTTTCACTATTAACTTCTCTATAAAGAGGTTCTCTTTACTGTGTCATTTTAGACTGAAATATTACCTCAGTAGTCATTACGCTTGTTAATAGAAATGCAATGTCACGGCTGAGCTCAAGTATTATCATACCATCAGGAGTCAGCAAAAAGATACATGTATAGCAATTCCCAGAGCCTCCGCCACTCCGCCGTGCCAGTGTAGCTGTAATGGTGACAGTGTTGGTGGTAGAGCCAGCCGCAAATAGGGGTTTCGGACCCTATTTTTCGGCTTGAAAATCCCGATAGATTAGCAACTTGGGAGGCCAGAGAGCTTTGGAGCGCTTAACCTTCAGACATTAGCTGTTGATGGGCTTGCTTCCTGCGCTTGGAATGGCATAGCCTCGCCAGACTTTACCCCCCCGCGAAACATTGAGGTTAAATGCGGGCTGTTTGATCTATTGGTAGATCTATACCATCAGAGGCGTGAAGATTACTCTCTGAAGTTGAGAGGATGAAAATAGCATCCGAATTGAAGCTGTAGGCGACAGACTGTCGTGGCTAGGATAAGTGGTGTTGGGGCTGTCGTCGGGAGATGGAGACGAGCTGAGAGCTTTCGAAGACATTATGCTTGATGACGGTCCGATTGGTACTGATAATACTTCTTCTGAGCTTTGAGTTTGGTAAACCGATATTGTAGCAGGCGCATCTGTTGTACTGGCCGGTGTACTTGATGCGAACAAGGGAACCGCAACACTGGGCGGAAGGAGAGAAAACTAGCATTTAGAGGTTATTTCCATTCTGGAGCTTCCTAAAACTTAGGCTAGCCAGTCTACATGGCGAAGCCAAAGGGCTCAATATGGAAGATAAGGTAGTGATCGAAGACGACGGAGTCATTGCTGGCGAGCTTGCTGAGTCCGACAGCAAGACTAGGTTACTAGACATCGATGTTAGCGTCGGAATGATCCACGGAATGAGGTTTCGCCTACCTCTTGTTTGACTACCCGTACTCAAGAGCCTTTAACTGCGATCGGTTGCGTTGGGTAACTATTTTACCTAGGTGCGCTGACCTGTTGCGCATATCTAGCAACACTTGCAACGAAAAAAAATTATGCCCATATGTCTCCAGGCACAGTGCCATGATCGTTGAGCTCTCTGCTTTGATATTCACAGATTTAGTGGTAACGATGATACTTGTGCTTAAGTACCAGATCTCCTCCTATCCTGCGCTTTGAATGATCATTTTCATTCAATATGATGGCAGCAATTCAATTCCGAGGTAAAGGGGAGAAACAGTTATAGTTATTGCGGGGACTGCATCATATCCCCTGCCCCATGATTACATCTTCACACACTTTGAGTCCTTGTTCTGGGCACACCCGGAACGAACCTTCCGAGAAGGCTTGGGTTACATCGTCAAAAGAAACTGGAGGGAAGCGCAAAGCCCTCAAGGACCAAGCCCGTCAATGAGTCGGTACCTGCGTTGATGCAGCGCGTCAAGCTTGAGAACCCAAATAATGTACAATTTGCTCTCGATGCCACAGTTGAATCGGATGGATTTATTTTTTAGAAGATCGACCATCGTTGATTAATTCCTTACCGTAAGAGTTTAGAGGGCTGGGTTAAAAATCCTCCGTACTATCCGGATGTCCCTATATTGGTATGTGAAGGGCCTCTGTCCGAAGTAATCGTCTCTCTTATACCAAGTCGTTCGACAGCAATGGGGGACTTACAGACATGTATGTCAGATTTTTTGCTGCCTGCTTGATGGGCGAGGCCTTTCGATTATCGTCAATACTTTCTTCATTTGGCCAAAACAAACGAATTAAACTGGCAGCTCGCAGCTAGTCCTTCGACTATTTAGACACCTAGTTTCCGTATAAGCGACCTTGGTCGGCCCCATAGTCTTCTGATGATCAACATCCCGGTGGTCGCATCGATTATGGGGTACCTGCAATGCCGTAGTATTAGGCATAGTGTCTGATCGGATGGCCATTCGGAGGCGGCGATGCCTCCCCAGCAGCGGGCCCGGGATCGTCCGTCAAGGGAGCGGCCGCGGCGGTCCCAATCTGTGACCGGAGTGTTGAGTGTGCAGTCATGTTACCAAGCAGGAAATCCTTCGTTGTCACGTAGGTCCATCCACGTGCAGAGTGTGGCCATCGGCGACGGCCGTTGCCATCGAATTGAGACCGTCTAGAATGTTATGTAAGGGTCTTGATGTAGCCGAATGATGCCATGGGAGCATCAGTCACTCAGCTAGTGGCGACATAGATGGATACCGATTCGGCGGAGGCGGTGGGCATCAGTGGAATTCTGTGGTCGATCCTACGAAGGGAGGAAGCATCTTTGCTCCCATGACGGCGCCTCGACCGTCATTCTAGAAGTTTATTCTCTGGACCTTTGACTCTTTTGCCGCGGCTTGCAGGGCTGGTTCGAAAGTCTGCAGCTCTAGATGCCTGATGGTGGTTGGGGTGGGCCGCCTTTACTATGGCTAGATCGCGAAGACCACTCTCCCTTGGACAACCCCTCATCATCTTACGACTTGGCGATGGCTCGAACAGATCCATTCCAGTCCCTCGCATGCCTCTATCCAGTTCTCTAAGCTTCATTTAAGCGCTTTGCAGAGTTTTTCTTACGATCTGCATTTTGTGCCATCACATAGCTCCTCTTGAGTCTAGGGCAATGACGTGGGTACCGCATGATTTTCCAGCAGCAGTCACGATACATCCTCATATGATCGCCTCACGCAGAATGCTATAAGTAATGCTCATGCCGCGAGAGTCCATTGGTCTTCTTTGTCGTCAATTTTAGTCAGATCAAACCCGAAGCTTAAGCCAAACACTCAAGTTCATCACCTCAATCATCATGCGTTCTTCGATCCTTGCAACTGCTCTCCTCACAGCAGGCCCAGCTGTGGCTCTATCCCGCTCGCCTCAGCCAACTCAGAGCCCCAACGGCCAATACGTTGTAGATTCGTTCGGCACATTTGCCAACAGAGCAATCTTCAACTTCACCGGCAGAACCACACTTCCGAGCGGCTTGTACGCCAGCAATTGGGACATTGGATCCCCGCCGACTCACACTTTTCAGCCGGCCAACGTCGTCGTCTCGGGAGGTTATCTCAATCTCAAGGTCCCTGGTGGCCAGACTACGAAGCCATACAGATCTGCTGAGGTGATCACGACTGCGAACAACATCAAGTACGCTTCCGTCCGCACCGTTGCTATTTTTAGCGAGCCCGCCGGTGTCTGTAACGGTAAGTTGTTGCTTTGGTCAATGTCTGTCTTTCCACTTTCTGACAAAGTTACAGGTGCTTTCTTCTATTACAATGATACTCAGGAGACTGATATCGAGTGGCTATCTGATGCCGCCTCTCTCAGTAACCAAGGCACTCGTAAGCTCTGGTTGACAAACCAGGATGCGGACCGGAACGGTGTCAAAACATACCTCGCCACCACTCCCCCTTCCAACCCGACATCCGAAGAACACGAATATCGTCTTGACTGGACTCCTGGTCGGGTTCGGTGGTTTGTCGATGGTGTTCAGGTATTCAGCACGACCAGCGACGTGCCAAGCACTGCTGGACCCTGGGTTTTCAACAACTGGTCCAACGGTGACAACGGCTGGAGTGTCGGGCCTCCCGCTACAGAAGCCAACTTCAAAATCAAGGATATCATTATTTATTACAATACCGGCACGAACTAATTACGGATGGAAATTGAAAGTTATGAGGACATGAATTTGCATCCATGTCAAGACGACGGAATGCTCAATTAGAACATCAAGTAGTCCAGATACTGGCTTGATGTTTACCGGAGGATTTATCATGTAGCCTGTAGGTGCCTCTTCTTTTTGGTCTTCAAAAGCTCAGTATTAAGAGATTTTATGTGTAAATACTGTCATTTCTGTCAACCATGGATCTTTATATCTGTCAAGGAGAAATTTGCATGACCTTTGTCTTTCTGTCTAGCTCCATAACCTGACGCATAACTGCACAGTCGGGTATATGAGAAAATCACGATACACCGCGCCCGCTGATGAACACTGAATTGGCTGCCTATCTACAGAGATTCTATAGAGAAACACACTGTTAGAAGAAGGCTAGCGTATCCAGGAAACTGAACATCGCCTTGTTATTTATGCTGTGCGAGTATGTCGGGTCGTCGGTGTTTTGGACCAGAAAAGCTCACTCTTTCGTAACGCAGTTTTCTTATAAATTATTGAAGTTATGCAAGTGGCATGAACAACCGGTGCAGGCGATGCATGGGAATCATGGCTGGGAATCTGTGGACGAAGCAGGAAGCCTGAGTCACATGGTCACAACTGACAGAACAGCATCAGGGCGGTTTCTCGTCATCTCAGGCTAATCCGGATTCATTCCGTGGCTGTGCTGTCCACCACGAATCTTCAGCCAGAAGTGTACATGTAGTCGGTCTGCTGGGGTGTTGTGTGTACTGCGGTTTCAGTGGACTTTGACCGAGTGACAGAGTCAAAGAGTGATGGCCCATAGGTACCCATATTCTACAAGGACTCAGAAGTATCGGGTTTGTAACATGTACAGAATGAGTCAAACCACCTCAAACGAAAGGCCTGTGAAGACGCTTCGTCGTACTTACCGGTCTCTTTTACCGAAAGAATGAAGAAATTGTAAGGCCTGAAAACCTGAGATCTTTCTCATTGTTCGCGACAGTTTTCTGTTTTTTGATCTCTACTTTCGATTGCTCCTTTAGAGTCCCTCTGTCTTGTATCTCGGCAGTCATCCGCAGGAAGAACTGACGGCAATGTAACTCTTCTGCTGCATGAACCTAACGTGGAACCACGAGGTCTCCAGTGGCTTTGGCGCTATTGGATCAGGATCGGTGGATCCGGAACTGAGGTTATTCGCTAGCCTGAAAGCAAAGTGGTGTACCCAAGTGAGATTGCGTTGAATCTTGCAGCTGCGTCCCTGAAGATCTCGCCACCTCGCAGATGTAAACCTTTCCATGGAGCGAGCCGCATTCCGGAGACCACGGCTATGTCCCAATTCCAGGGAAACCGCGTTTACGTTTGGGTCCCGTTGACTCAATTATGGGTGGAAAACTTCAGGGATGCACAAACGAGGATCGGGGCTCTGAATGATATCTTGACTAAAGTTATTGACTTCAAAGATCCAAACGACCCGAATCCGTGAGCTCAAGCCAGATGGCCCATCAAGATATAAATTTTACAAGACAACTATCACCTTTCGAGATATTTTCTCTTTTGGCAGCGAAGAATAGGGAAGTGACAAGGACTCGTTGTAATTGCAAGCTTCAGTGACGTCGGAAATTGCTGTGGGACGGCGAGGCGCAACGCGAGGAGCTCGGGAACGAGGACTAACACGCTCTCACTAGGGCAGCCCCAACTTTCCGGACGAACCATGACAACATGAACCGATCATGCCAATAAACTCCATCATTGGAGGAATTATCTGTCGAAGAGCCCGTCGCTCCCTGGGCTACTAACAAGACCGACCATATGGCGATGTGCGGTGAGCATTTATGCTAATGTACCGTCTGTTCGCACATGTGCGGGAGAAAAGTTCCCAACATCGCAGGGTCAACCTCACCAATTGATCAATAGCGTAGATCATGAACAAGTCGCAGCTCGCCAAGACCGATACTCTTGTCTCTAGTGGTGGCATCTCAATGCAGCGACCCAAATGTCGGCTGTGCAAGTGACAGTCTGTTGGTCCTTGGCAAGCATTCGAATCCATCGAGACGCCACATTTGATATTCCCCGCCTTTGGGTTCATGGGGGGGCCAAGAACTCGGCCGTTCAGTCTCAGTGGACATCGCCAGGGAGCGTGTTCCAATACGGGGGAAAGATACTGAGAAGTAAGTTGCCATTCGTTTTAGATAGAAATCGCCAAATTGAAAAATAAAAAGAGAAGATTGAAAAGAAAAAGACATGGTTAAACATGCTGGAGTAATGATAACTGCGAAATCTCATTCTCGACTCTCTTCATTATAACTCGACTGCCGTAACCAGATTTGCAATATGCAACATTGCAAGAAAGTTGCCTGGGACGAATTGAGGTCTCTTGACCCGGTTTCTTGGAATGAATCGACCTGAACAGTGTGCAAATGAAAACAAAGACCGATCCTCGCACGATCAACGCCCGAGATTCTCTGAGCATCACAAACGACGTCAATCCAGCCCCGACCCCGCAAGATCACCAGCCACCCCACGAACAACAAGCAGCAGCTGGACAGCCCCAAAGTGCCGTCCGGGGGAAATCCCACCTCTCTCGTCTCCGCAAAGATAGCGAGAGGGTGTGCGGGTCCGGGGTCGCACCGCAACGTCGGGAAGTGGTCTACCTAACCGACCCGGCTGGGGTTGGTATTTGGTGTCGCTGTGCCAAGCTTTGCCAAGCAACTTGTAAGCCCATCCTCAAGCAATGATTCACGGAATCTGAGAATCGGATTCTCCGTTGCATGTTTCCAGCTCTTAATACCATGTGCAGGGTGCATTAACAATTTTCACAGTTGTAGTTGAAGCTATGCGAGCTATGTAATCAGAAAGTGACATAGCTTCAAGAGCTTCACGAGCTCAGGACCGAATCGATGGAGCTATGTCCAGGCAAAGTTATATAAGAGAGAGAGCGTTCCGCGACAACTTGTGATGGGAGAGGCTGGTAGCCGTCGTGTCAAGCTTGCCAATTGAGTCCGGACATCCTCATTGAGCCGTTCCACAGCATCATCTTTGATCAGCTTCTAAACCAAGCTCTCTGCTCAACATCGGCATAATGAAGGTCACCACTGCCTCCCTCCTCACTCTCCTGCCTGCCTTGGCCCAGGCCGCTGCTATCGAGCGCCGCCAGCAAGGTGACGGAGCTGCTGGCTCTGCCGATGCAACTCAGGGTGACCTCGGTGAGCGTCCGCCGCCGCGCTTCCCCTTCCCCATCACGAAGTTCCCCGTCGCCCAAGAGACGGTCGTTCTCACTTCTGCCATGTACATCCTCCCTGGACAGGTCTTTGATGGAGGTATGAAGCGCTATGAGCGTGTTGAGGGCAGCTGCAACGAGCAAGCTGGTGAGTCGAACAACAAAAAAACAATTTCTGTATACGTGGGGACTCCTGCTGACTGGTTTCGCTCCTGTAATCAGAGGGTACCGATGCCGACGCTGTGTTCAACCTCCTTCCCGGTTCCACCATTCGCAATGTCATCATTGGCAAGCACCAAGCCGAGGGTATTCACGCTCTGGGTGATGCCTGGGTCGAGAATGGTAAGGTGGAATGGTTGGGTTGGACATGACACATTGGCTAATAGTTGTTACAGTATGGTGGGAGGACGTCTGCGAGGACGCCCTGACATCGAAGGGATTGAACACCCAGCTTAGAGTCATTGGAGGAGGCGCTCGCAATGCCACCGACAAGGTAAGAATCCCTCACAGTAAAATCGTCACAGGCCACTTGCCAGACCAGAGACCTTTCTTGGGTTATCCTGAAACGAGACAACCACTTTTCCCAGGATTTGTTTAATGCCATTTACGTGGTATAGGAAGTGCTAACAATATATCTCAGATCTTCCAGGACAACTCCCTCGGTGGAAAGTACAACATCACCGGCTTCTTCGCTGACGGCTTCGGGGTTCGTTTACACCACAATCCACGCTCTCAGTGAAATAACTAACACTTTTCTGCTCAATAGACATTGTACCAGAGCTGTGGCAACTGCTTGAACCAGTCGAAGCGCAATGCGACTCTTCAGAACGTGATTGCGCTGAACGGCAACCGTTTGGGCATCGTACGTGTTTCCAGAACCTCGTGAGCTTCACACAAGTCAGCTAACATTTGGACCCTTGCAGATAAACCCCAACTATGGAGACGAGTTCCGCATCAAGAACAGCCAGATCAAGGATGTCAAGGTTGGAGTTGACAAGGAAATCGCCAACAACGTCCAAACTGTGCCTTATACCATTGGCACTGGACCTGACGAGAAATACGCCCTGTACAACTTCACTCGGGACGCTGTCACTGAGTGGGATGGCACAGTGACCAACGCTTATGAGCCTGAGGAGCCCTACGAGTGGTTGGAGACTTTCTGGCCTGAGGGATTCAACTAGATGACTAGGCGAAAGGGCGACCTGTGCTGAAGGGTTGGAACATGAAGGAAATTTGGAGGGGACTTTTTTAAACGGATAATTCATAATTCTTTCCGCATGAATAACGAATCCTTTTCAGTAAGACAGACTCCTTTTGCATGGCATCAGATAAGCGATGCGTTGTCGTCATATCGCCAAGGAAGCCCGGAACGTCCCGCACTGTTTGGATGCTGGGCAGCATCCGGCCCATGTATTCTGTAGTTATCAACAGAAACCGGTCTGCGGACGCACCATTTACGACTTGGAATACAGACAACACAATAACCCAGCCCAGATAGAACCAAGCTGGTAATAGTACGCAAACATATTTCTACACATGAACACAAGGTTCACTTAGAAGTGATGGCAGCTTCTGGTCACATGAAATGCCGGACGCTGAGGGATATATTCTTGATTGCCCACAAGTTCTCCGCTGTGTTGTGCGTATTCCCTCAAAGCCCAAGCAGTGATATTGTTCTTTCATGGTTTCCCATATTAACCTCTTTTCGTTTCTTTATCAAAATATTCTTTTATATTTCAAGATACAATACAACACAATGGCCGATGTACGTTGTCATATTTGCCGACTCTTTCTCCGCCATCTAATACATCATTCTATCCATCGATCATAAACCTAATTTGAACAAAGCTTTTTGCAGCCCCTGAGATTGAGTTTGGGTCAAACCCTCCTCGTATATCAACATGGTTTTGTGAACTCCCTTACATTACTGCTATTAACATAATTTCACTGTTCGAAACTTAGGGGCACTCTTCTATAAGGATGCTGCCTTTGCTTGGCGCATGATCAATGGATAATTACATGTCCTCCTCTTTGTACACTCCCATCCCGTCCCAGAATTGACCATGGCCTGGGTGCTGTCATGACTTATCGTACCAGAACCTCAGTTCTTCACGGACAACACTCAGGCGGTATGACAGCCTCGTTAATACATCCATTCTCTTCACAACGTAGCAAAGCCTTTTTACACCCACTCTAACCCATACAAAGGTTCTTTAGAAGATTCTAATGAATATTTGGACGGTGGTAGTCCACTTGGCTAGCCTCTCATAATTTTCTTACTGCCTCTTCTTGCCTCCTCCGAGGCTTTCCCGGACCCGATGACTTTATTTTCCCCGGCCTGGTGAGCTTCCTTTTTCGCTCCTCGCTTCCCTTCCCAGGCATCTCGAGGGCAAGGACGAGAATGCCTAGCAGGATGAGGATGAGAAGGAAGACTGGAATAACGACAGGAACGCCTAAGATGGTTACATACACATTACACTATACGTTACTTTCTGATGTAGTTACCACACACATATAAAGACTTTCCAACGCTCTATTGCTTCTTGCTCATGACCCTTTGCGAACTCTTTTGCGATCAGCCCGGCAGTTCCGCAATTGGACCTGACCTACTCTCGTACCGGACTCCCGGCCTTCCCGCATCCTGATTGGCGGTCCACGCCGCATATGACTGGGAATACTGAGACTCACGATACTCGTGTTGCTTTTCGGACATGGGACGTGGAGTTCCGTCTAGTTCCGTCATTGTGGAAAATGGGCGTGCTGCATGCGTTCTAGCCTCAGCTAACGCACCAATATGCCTCATGTCTCCGTAAGGCTTTCCATTCTCTGTCGAGTTTTCTCGTTCTTCGTACTGTCTTTGCATTTTTCTTTGAGCAAAGAAGAGATAGACCAAAACACCCAACAATACCATACACCCGACTCCAACACCGACGCCGACGCCGACCTTGGTGCTTGTCGCCATCCCAGTATCAGTGATCGGTTCCGTTGCATCCGTCTCCGTAGCCTGCGACGCTGAACTCGTTCTGGGGGTAGATACCTTGGCGGTAGTTGTCGTCGGGTTGCTGAGTGGCTCGGAAGTTGGCGTGGGTGCCGTATCTAGTTGTGTCGGCATCGGGACGTATCCGGGTTGCCAGATAACACTTCCTCCCAGCGCTGTTGGCAGTCTGACGACGTCGTCAAGAACCGAAGCGTCAGTGAATGCAACTGTTCGAGATGTCTGTGGGCACCAGCAAGCGTCTGCCGATGTTAGGGTTGTAGGTCGCGCCGATTGTTTGCATGCAACCCATTGCTCTGATGTGCCATTGCAGTACACGAGGCCAGCCCATGGCTGATCTGGGATGAGCCCGAGTCAGCGAATCTTTGACCAGCTGCGTCTTGAAGTCGTTTGCTTACCCCTGTATGCGCCTTTGTCTGGGCAACTCGAATGCCGGTATTCCGGGTCGCTGCAGCCCGCAAGGTAGGTAATTCCAAAGCGTTGATTGTAACAAGCTTTGCTGGACAAGCACATGTCGCCGCGCGAGCAGCAGGTCTTGTCTCCAAGTTCAGCATTGCCGCAAGGGAGCCATTCTTGCACCTCCTGGCCGGGAGCGAAATAGCAACTGCCGCTCGAGACGAATGGGTTCGGCACGCTCATGGTTCTTCGCTTTCCGTGTTCCTCCTCCTCCAACGTGTAAGCAGGATGACAAGTCGGGGGTGTTCGCGTACCCTCACGGACGGCTTCTGCTGGTGAGAACGCAATGAAGCTTAAAGCCTATCTGGTCGATTGACATCACGGAAGAAAACGTGGATGGCTGGGAAGTTGCCGGAGTGTGGCGAGTGGGAGCGCGTTGGTATTTGAGGTATGCAATCCCTTGCCCGCCCCCAAGTAATGACGACGCGGGGCCAATGTCTTAAGGGCACATCGCCAAGTCATTGGCACCGCGTCCCGTGAGATCCAGAAAGGAATAGAGGTTTCTACATCAGACCTTAGCCAGGAAGGGATTTACACCCCCGACCTTTTCAATTGGAGTCTTGTCATCTTGCGAGCGCCCAACGGGAAGACTTCGAAACTGCAAAATTGATTCGGCTCCTGAACTGTCTCGGTTTGACAAGTGACGGGCAAATTGCCTAGTGATGTCACAATCGGTTCCGATTCGGAACACCACGCTTTCTCCTCGACCGTTGCTGATTCATTGAACCAACAACATGTAAGTGGGCTCATATGTACTGGAGGTACATGACCTTTACTGTTGTCTCTTTGCCTGCGATGGCCACTATTGAAACAGTTTCATTGGTTTTTTCCCACCATACCAAAGCCGCGCCATGCTGGAGCGAATTCTGGTGAAGGAGGAAAGGTACTAGACTAATCTCTGATGCAGGGATTCTGGCACGGTGCAAATGCACGCACAATTACCCGATTTAGTAATTTACCCGGTGGCTGTTTGAGAAGTCGCAGAGTAAGACATTCTGGGCCGGGCAGCGCGGTGTTCATCAAGGGATATTGGGCGCGTCCCACAAGTATCTGGGATCCGAGTGGTAAGAGGGTGACGGGGATCGAGATGGATGCTCAATTCTTGCGCCTATCTTCGTGTGGATGAGTGAGTTTTGGTCTGCAATGGCTTATTACTGGTGAACCGGTCTTCTATTGCATGCGATCGCGTTCGGTGATTTTGGCCGGGTAGCTTTGTGAAAACAAAAATGCCGTCTGCGGTGCGGCATGTTTGAATCAAAAGCGTTCTTCTTCCTCCTCGGATATCAATTTCTTTCTTTGAGGCGACCCCCCTGCTTTACCCGTCAGTTTCCGTCATGTGTTGTTGTTGCACCTTGCATTCACGCTGTTTCTTCTGGTTCCAGTGATTTAGTCGTCAACTTATTGGTTGCGCTTATTGCTCCCCGCCCAGGCGCAGACACCGGACTTATGCCGACGCTTACGGAGACAGTGCCGAAAGGCTGTTCACAGCAACTGAATACCCTTCCATTACTGTTTATTTGTTGAACCAGGATGTATTGTTGATTGTCGGCTCGTCCTTCGAATACTATTCATATATCAGCACACAGGTATTAATTTCAGGCCCTTTTTCGCAAGTGGTGTTGTTCGGATTTCATTCGTATTAATTAGCACAAATGCGGACAAAAGTGTCGTGTCTTACCCGGCCTGTCTCATCTAGTGATGATGGCCAGAACCTGCGTGCAATTCAAACCTTGGCAGTCATCCAAACAAACCATCACTTGCACACTTTGTTTTCTCCCTAACGAACCTACTCGCTGTGCGTGGACTTTCATTTCATGCAAAGAATGCTCTTATTTTCACATGGGCCAGCTCGATTCCCGATTACTATAATTAGTTTTTCAGGACAACGAGCCTTACTCTACTCATCTTCACGCTTGCTACCAGAATTCCTGTGATCATAATAAACAAATTGGCCTGCAAGACGTTCGTAAAGCTATGGCGATGCTTAAAGGTGCGCCACGTGTTCCTAGCCGCGGATGGATACGACGCGAGCAGTTTAACGAGTCTTATCGCCGGAAAGAACAAGAAACGATAGCAGCTGTGTCCGCTCTTATAAGTATTTGAGGCACGATGGCGACGTGATACCTGCAAGATAATAGACCAAGTTGGCTCGCTCTACTTATTAAGGCCCAATACATTGTACGACTCATAAACTGGAATTGGGATTCGATATCAGATATCGAAAAGTCGCCCAAGATGTCCGAAATTTGTAGCAAACAACACACCGACTTCTGGCATGCCTTCCCAGCAGGAGGATGCCCGGATACGATAGATCGCCTCTCCTCTGTCTCCGTCGATGACCAACCGAAACGCATCGTTATCTGCTGCGACGGTACATGGCAGTCTTCAGTGTCGGGTGTGAAAAACATCCCGTCCAACGTCACGCGAATTGCTTGATCCCTTGCGAAAATGGGCAAGCTTGCCGATGGCAAGATCTGCCGGCAGGTGGTGCATTATGATGCAGGTATCGGGACGGGCGAGATCGGCCTTTGGGAGAAGACGATCCAGGGAGGCCTTGGTATAGGTTTCGTTGGTAACGTCATCGCAGCGTACAATTTCATCGTTACCAACTACTCACCGGGGGACGAAATATTCTGCTTTGGGTTTTCACGGGGAGCCTACACAGCTCGAGCCGTCGCTGGGCTCGTGACAGACATCGGTGTCCTAGCCCCGCAGGACATGCAGGACTTTCCCGAACTCTTCGCAGCTTATCAACAACACCGAGACAGCTTTTAACTTTCGCCAGTCAGAAGCCTTCCGAAAATGGGTTGTAGGTACTCCTATGGAAACGGACGATCCTGGTGAAGGGTGGGTGAAACAACCTCATTTGGCACCCCCGGAAAAGTCCAGGTTTGTTCAAGCCGTCGGCGTCTTCGATACGGTCGGGTCTCTTGGAATTCCAGACTTCACTATCACTCGACTGAACCTGGAATTTCTGAGCAGAGTTCTGGGAATCCGGCCGGCGTTCCATGACTATGTTCTCAGCCCATGTAAATTTAGCCCGCAGACTTTTCATGAATGACAGACCGACAAACGTTGCAGTCATCAAGCATGCCTATCACGCCTTGGCTCTTGATGAGCATCGTCAGCCTTACTCTCCCATCCTCTGGCGTATCCCGGCAGAGAGACAACAGAGCCCTCCTAGACCACGAGAAGGAGCCTGGGAACTTCGAAGCCGATTCAGAGAGCTACAGAGAGAACGTAATGCTAGAGAAGATGCGCTTTCAAAGGCTTGGAAGGCGTTCGTTGAAGCTGATATGTACGAAGCTCTCCAGGGAGCCACCTCCGAGCTTCAGCAGGTATGGTTCCCTGGCGTTCATATCAACATTGGGGGCGGTAGCGAGGCGATGCTCAAAGGCGAAAAAGGCGATTTCGAGCGTGAGTGAAGCGCACATGCTGACTCGGCACCACTCAACTAACTTTCACAGAAATTGCGTTGATCTCCTTCGCGTGGATGTGTGAGCGAGTCCGCCCATACCTTCAGTTCATTAACCATCGAAATGATGGCCCAACGGACCTCCCCATCAGCGCCATCGACGACCGAATCAGCATGATACAGCCGTACTTGGAGGAGGTCAAAAGACATGAGAAAGACTATGGCTCTAATGTCTTGCTCAAGCACGTTTGGTGGGGATTAGATTACGCTGGAGTGATGAGAACCAGGTTGAAGTCACTGGCCCAAGACGTCGTCGATGGCTGGGCAACGGGCCCCATTATCGACAGCTTCAGTGGTTTAGTCAGGCTTGCACATTCAGAATACCGAACTCCAGAGCAGTACAAGAAGGACAACGCTGGGAATAACAGGGGTATCACCCATGAGATGATACACCCATCCGTTCAATTTCGCATCGCCAATCACATCTCATATCGCCCACCATCTCTTCAAGGCTTCGAGAGAGTGCGTCACGTCGTCAGAGACGAGTCGGGTAGGTCTTTTTTCAGGGATATGTATGGAAGAAAGCGGATGCGAATCGGGAGGTTTTGCTGCCGGAATTTTACATCAAGCCTCAAGACGAATTCTCACGCACTCTGGCCAAGATGCAGGCAGATGATTTCTTAAACAAGATTGATCTGCTTGTAGGAAAGGAGGTTCATCCAATCGATTACTAACACGGCTTACTGCCTTCTTCACTCCTTGGAATTCTTTCCAAAAATAAAAAATGTGTTTTGTTCTGCTCAAATAGCGCACATCACTATTGATGTAGAACTTGTTAATGCAGACATTATGTCAGCGCAATATGTGGATAATCTCGTGTGTCAATACAACCTTCTGAATAGCATCGATCCTTCATCGTTTCCACATACTCTGTTTCTTTGCAGTCCTTTTACCCACTTTTTCATCTTCTATTTCTTTCCATTGGCAGTTTTGGTTTCTTCCCAGTGACAATAGACAGGTCGATACTAACGTCTTTTTTGGGTTACGTCCACGGCTTGACACCTAATCATTCGCCTATCTCAGAGACAAGCTTAATACCCACATGTAAGACCGACAGTAGTCCTTCCAACTATACCGCGTATGGTCATCCTTGGATCTTTGCTCGGAGACATTTCTCTCGGCTTACACAGATGTAACTGGTTTCACGTGTCCTGAGTGTGGTTGAGACGTTAGTCACAAACAAAAAGCAACTGGGCATCAACACTTTGCCAAATACAAAAGCTTCGTCGTACGCCCGATACTTTTTTCTTCTGTTTAGCCCATGTCATCACTGCCAATCTGAATAAACAGAAAACGCTTCTTAGAATGGTTGATCAGCCTGACCCGGAATACCTTCTTGTCGAAACCAACCATGAAGTCAAACGTTTGCAGGACCAGCATGCATGGCACCGCGCTTGCGTGAACGGCAAAATAACGTTGGTCCTATACTTTTCGTCATACCCCACATTTCGGCATACCAAAAACGATAGCATCTTGAGGTGGCTAACACTTTCAGTCAATTATTTAACCACCACCCACTGCCACTACTATACAGTCTTCCTCATCACTAGGGCTTTCAGACCTGCTGGATTCGTCTAGAGTGATTTCAACGTTACCAGCTTCTTCCTGGGCCTTCCGTATAGCTCTGATGTTAGCGAACTTCGAATTTGGGCTGGTCCTGACNCTTCCTCCTCTTCCTAGACCTCTTGTCTTNTAACCTGGGCTTTTAGTGCCTTAATCGTTCGTTGGCTAAGAGCCCTTTCGCCATCCCTCTCATCCCATGCCTTTTGGACCTTCCTGAAAAGCAGGCGCTGTGTACTGCTGTTGTCCTGTAGCTTGCTGTATTGGCTAAGCTGGTCCCTAAGATTACTGGCCTTCCTAGGAGTCGACCATATAACTTTAGACGTAAGTCCTGCCCACCTATTGCTAGCCCTGGTGCTGGCAGAGCCTCTGGAGGTCGAATGGCCTGGCCTGGCTGGTGTTGATGGCTTCTGGAGGAGTAATGGGCTCATTAGAGGCCTAGCTACTGATACTAGCTATAGACCTGTATATTTCTAGCCACTCTTGATATTCTGGATGCTTAGGGCAGCCTGGCGGGCCTTATGATAGCAGATAATGAAGTTCTTTTTGCTAACTATAGTAGAATCGTCCCAGTCTGTGAGGAAGCTTAGCTCCTTCCTATAGGCTGTTTTAAGAGGGCTAAAGACTGACTGATCTAGAGGCTGGAGGATATGGGAGGTGTGTGGAGGTAGGTAGAGGAGGTGTATCTGGTTCTGGAGGCATAGATGTATAAACTCAGCAGTCTCATGGCTGCTATGGCCATCGAGGATCAAGAGCTTCGTCCTCTGGTGCTCCTTCTAGCCCGTCTGGCAGGTCTGTGGGATAAAGACCTTCTTCAGCCATTCTACAGCAGTAGGGTCTGTAGTCCATCCATTCTTAGTTAATGTGAACTCCTAAGAAGCAAAAGGATTGAGATCTAGAGGGAACTACTACTGCTGAAGCAACTTGCCCTTGAACATTATAAGAGGAGGTAGTGCAGCACCTATAGTAGAGATACACTTGATAATTAACGTCCAGGCCCGAGAGCTAGGCTGTTTCTTCTGGACTAAGGACCTCCTAGACGTCCTAAGCACTAGCCCATTAGATCCCTTGCCCTCAAGGATACCTGTCTCATCTATGTTGTATCGATCCGCTGGGTTGATGGCCTTGATCTCTAGCAGAGCCAGGAGTCTGAACCAGTGCCTAATTACATCAGTTGAGGCTCCATTAACGCGCTGGGAATCGA